>JAPKLY010001031.1:20964-78703 GCA_026898435.1 Prunella vulgaris
AAAGTTTGATCACCTAGTTGTATTTTGACTCATATAAATACACTCCTGTGTAATATATTTTAGTTTGGTATATAGTCAAATTGCATCCAATATGGCCAAACTTCGTCGTTTTTTACACATGTCTTGGGATAACTGTGAAATGTTTAAAGTTATGGGACAATGTTTAAAAAATTAAATGATGCCTTATTGGAAAAATTGGGCGTAAGATGAGCAATGTGAAAAATTAAGGGATTAAATTGATTTTTCGAAACTAATTTTTGATAATGTTCAAAATTGGGAAAAATTATTAGGATAAATTTTTTATCTCTTTAATTGTTACTAAACTCTCATTTATGTTTGTTTATTATTCTATTGTAATTCCACATTTTCAAATACACTGGGAGATACTTAATTAATCATGATATATGTGATCACTACTTATATGTTTATATATTGATTATTATTTTAAAAAAAATTTAATTAATCACATATTGTAAATTTTTTATTATGTTTTTCTTATATTTGATGTATCCTTCTGAAGTAGGAAAATATGCACATGCTGTCATATCTGAAAAAATGAATATGGACAACTCTCAATAGAGAAAAACCTTCTCTCAAATCTGGCTCAGAGTTGGACCAGATGTGAGAAGTCTCCTATTGTAATAAGAAATAAGCGAATATCCTTTGCATTGATCAAAAAGGTGCACCAAATTAAGAAATTATTCTCTAACAAAGATAAGAGATGTGATAAGAATAAAGATTGACATATGATACTCAATCCCGAATTAGTGATGGATCTATTGTCGGCTCAGGTATAAGCCCAGATCCGCTCATATAGAGCTCATAAGGTTTAAGTGCTTATTCACAAATTGACGAATATGCTATGTTCCAGCTCCGAACTCTTCAGAGCCAGAAAGTGTACTAAAGGAGAAATATGACAGAAGTAGATTACATTACAAACAGTACACATATGAATATGTGGACATATGCCTATAATCCACAGCCGGAGAAAGTTATGTCGTTCTCAACTCTGAAAATGAGATCAGAGTTGGATGTCGCACCAGAACTGATGTCGTTCTATTTTGTGGTCCTACATGAATTAGGGCAACACTGTGAGTATTACCATTTTATCCTTCACAGGGGAGATATATAAATACCCTCATTTTGCCTTCTAGGGCAACATCATCAGAATTATTGTCTTCTCTATTTTGATAAATGTATATTCCATTGGGATATTTTCGATTCATTCTTGTTGAATACGTTACTGACTTGAGCGTCGGAGGACCGACGCCGGAGGCCCCTCCGGCTCGGTTTTGTGCAGGTCACTCTTTATATCATATGAAGTTTATCATGGAGGTTATCTTCCGGGAACTTGAGAGAGGCGCAGCCCCTTTCCTGGAATTCAGGTGAGATTGTTGCGGAGATGCAGTCCGTTTCTTGCTTCTAATCATTTGTTAGATGTCGACATTTTTGCCCGCATCAACTGGCGCCGTCTGTGGGAAAACTTGGGCTTTGACATGAGTTTTTTCCTAAAAGTCATAAGGATTCTAATCCTTTTAACCAGATAAGTGAAATTATCTGCGAAATGATCAGAAAAATTGAGCGAATTGAATTTGATTTTATCTATTGAATATTTGTACGATTTAAGTTGAGTTATTACTTGAATCTGAATTTCTCTATTGAATATCTTGTTTTAGAAGAATCTAATAGAATTGAAAAATCAAAATTAAGGGCATTTTTCCCAATTTGTAGAGAAGGATTCGGAAAGCCACCCGTTGATCTTGTTAAGACTCAAGGCTGGGTACCGCCTCCTCTATGATGACTGGCTTATTGAAAGTCACTGCCATATTTCCCTCCGATTACCAGTGTCGACATGGGGGATTAACAGATCTGGCGACGATACCCGCTCCCGGTACGCCACCGCCTTCGTGGCGCGACCCTGAGGGTCACGATTAGCGCCGAGCGCCACCGATCGAAGGAAGCAATGTTGGCTTTCAGAGCCGCCTCCTCGGATTAAGTCTGGTATTGCGTGATTCCTATGGCTCGAGGCGGCTTCGAAGACCACGATTCCAAAGAAATTGAAGGCTATCCAGGACTTGACGTATGGTGCCAGTCCCCTGAAATCAAGTCATCGAGGCAGTAGCATATGGTGTCGGGTGCAACCTCTTCGAGGTCAGGACTCCGATGAGTGAAGTCGGGTTTGAATAAATTTCGCCGCATCGGCTCTTGCCTCACTAAGCAAATTGCAACCCCTGTTATATCACTGTGTTTGGCGCATTACAGGGCCTTCGGATCCCTGAGTTAATTGATCTGCTCACAATTATTTTTGTGGGCAATTTGCACAACGGGTCGAAAGAGATATACACAGGCCCATCTGATGTCGTGTTAGATTAATTGTAGCCGCTATTTGGTCCTTATTCCTCTATAACTGAAATGTGTGATCCCTTTATTCCTTGCAGTTGTTGATCCTAGTTGCAAACACGCGAAATGGTTATAGTTGCTTGCAGGCGTTACCACACCACAAGGCTTTGCTGTTGTGCGTCGCTTCATGTGGTCAGCTCTGTTGCGAAATTCTAAGGGGTTGAATATTTGTCCTGCAAAAACGAAACGACACATCAATGGGATTGATGCTCTTACCATGACTTACAGAGGTATAAATTGGGAGTTATACATGAGGGATTTGTTGGTCCCGAAACGAGTATAAATCAGTGTATGTGGGGGGAATACACTGATGTCAGATTTTCCCAAAAACTCAGGAAAATGCTCTTTCAGACTTAGTCAGGAAGCTCCTGAAAATATTCAGTTTACTGATGGTCCTCAAGGGCAGCAGGGACGGATCAGTAATGAACCAAAGAAGCTAAGTCAAAGTTGTGCTCTCAGAAGCTCAATAGATATAACAATCCTACTGACCGCTTTGAATCTAGTCAGTTGTGCTACTATCTCAGTAAGCTCAGTTTAGTGCGGAATGTGAGCCCTTAAGTTTCTACTCGTTTTAGTTCCTGAAAACTTATTAGTTTGCTTAGTGAAAACGTGATTAAGGCTGGTGCACAGTTTACTGATCAGGATGACAAGCCAGTCCTGATGGTTTTTCAGAAACAATGCAAGTATGCTTCAGTTTAATATGTATCACAATATGATCCTGAGCAAATAGTAAATCAGCACGCAAGGGTCTTTTTAACGTGGTTCGGAGATAATCAACTCCTACGTCCATGACCTGATTGAACAGGAAGCTATCCTCAAAACCCTGAGCATAGGTACTTGGGTTTTACGAGCCAAGGGACACGAGAACCCAAGTTCCTCTCTAAGGAACTGACCCCTGGGTAGTTTTACAAGTCCCAGTCCTTCCTACCAACCAACTCACAACCTGAGGAGTTTGGTATTTACATTTTCCTACTATTTTGTATTGATCCTTCTAACAAATCAGTTCTAAGGATAGGATCAATACTCTAAGCAAAATACAGAATAGATTCCTACTACAACACTAGGGAAATTTAAGGTTTCAGAGTGTTGTTTAAAGTATGCTTTGAGTGCTTGGAATCTTGAGAGTTTCTCTTGGAAATTTCCCGTTAGCCTTGAATAGGAGCAAGGCATTCTGTATTTATAGGAGGGTTTGAAATAGATCCGTTGGAGGAGATCCGTTTCAAACCCCTCTATTTTAGGTAGGTGCAGAAGCTGGTTGTCCTTGTCTGACAGAGACCATACCTAGTATGGCAAAGTTTCTGATCCGCCGCCTGCACCTCTGAGAAGCATTAAATGTGCTCAATCTCCGTACATACGTGTCACCTTCTAACTGGTCGATTTGTCAACGGCTAGTTTGTCGGCATTGACTTTACTGATCCTCGTACATTTATAACTCTGAGTTTCTCATTCTTAACACAGGATAAATGTTTGTCTTATGTCGGAGACTCTAACATTCTTTCTGCTTCATCAGACTTCCATTCGCACGTGTAACCTTTGGATCTCAGGACTTACAAGTATCAGGTGAACTGATACTAGGCCCAAGTCAGGACTTATGAACATCAGAAGGACGTTCAGCCTGATCAGCGTTACTTGTGCCCTCACTGATAGAGACTTCCCTGAGCATGCTTAGTCTACTCAGTTCTGTCAGGATCAGTGGTCTTCTTCAGGATGATTTCTAGGTATCTTCAGGACTCTTTCTAGGTTTTTCAGGTTGCAGCTTCAGGTTGACCATGTTCAGGACGGTCAACACCTTCAGGGTTGTAACAGCTTCAGACTTCAGACTTCAGTGACGTCTTCTATCAATCTTCACTCCTGAGCATGTTCCCCCTAAACTTAATACCTGTGAATAGAAAAATCTATTCTAACCTATCTAATCCTGAGCATATTATCCTGATGAACTATACTTAGGCAAATTCATCAAGGGGTTTTGGGATCTAATCAAAACACTCTGATTGTCCCACCAAATTACCCCTTTTTATGATGCCAAAACCCTTAGAAAAATCCTACAAGTTACTGACTTAGTCAGTATTCAGTTTAGGAACCTATATCAGGTCCTTAGTTCTATAAGATGGAAACAGAAAAGAGTTAGTACAGTTCTTGATATAGAGCATAAAAGTAAATCAGGAGTCATCGAACATCTTCTTTCTTGATATAGTACAGTTCTTTCTTCAGGACCCTGAGCTTGACCTCATGGAACATCTTCTGATCCCTGAGAGCTCCGGTTCTTGAAGCAATCATTGCAATCTCCTTTCTGATCAGCTCCATGTTCAGGTGGTTGTTGATGACGAGGGTTGGAGGCGGGTAGCTGATGTGCTCAGGTGCCCTGATATGAACTTCTGCTCTGTCAGCATGACGAACAATTTCTCCCCAAAGTTCATTATGATGTAGGGCCATCCATTCAGCAAAGATGGTGTTCTTGTCTTTTCCTTCGGATGTCTTCAGCCAGTTCCCGACGACGTAGTAGTAATCGACAAACTCCTTCTTGATTGGAACCCAAGTCTCGTTCAGGTCAGGAGGTACAAAATTGTCGACGTACTCGAACACACAGGGACCGGCATCCTGAGCATCAACCTTCCTCTTAGACATAGCAGCTTTCTTCTTCCCAGCTTCAGGGGCAGGCTTTTTCTTAGGATTAGTCATCTCCTTCAGCACAGCCATGCCTTCCTTCAGCTTTTGGAGCTCAGTAGCCTGGCTCCTGACCTGCATTGCAGTCTCCAGAGTTAGCTGCTTTGTCTTCTTCCTTCCCTCAACAATGGGATCACAAGGGAAGCGTTGCTTCTCACACTCCTCCATTAGATCTTCCACGCAAACATCAGTTATCCGCTTCTGAGCCAACTTGTGATTTTTCAGAGCTTTCCTCCCTTCCCCCTTTTTGGCAGCATCAAAGGGGTCCTTGTCCTTGTCAACTTTCTTCTGAATATCCTGAATCAGGATCCCCTGAGACTCTTGCTGATCGGATACCACCTCAAAAGCCTTAGCAAGTTTCTCATTGGCTTCAGCTCTGAGCAGACTGACAGAGAGATGCTCATTGAATTCCCTCCGCATGGCAGCAATCTCCTCCTTTCGGGTAGACTTGTGCTCTCAGATAGCATAGTGTTCATGGACTTGTGCCATGCATCATTGGTAGACTTCTGGCTTTCACTCCACTTAGCCATAAGAGCAGTATCTCCTCTGTCTGCTTCTTCCCGAGCCACTATCCTGATCTGGGCCTCCTGTCCCTTCAGTGCCTCAGCAATCAGTGCCTTTATTCTTTCATCCAGGCCACTGAGTGATGAGTCTATCATGCTTTGAACGCGGTCAGTAGTGACTTCGGTGGATCACCGTTGTTCAAGGCTCAGGAATCTATCAATTGATTCCTTCCTAGCCTTGTTCAACTCAGCAGTGAGATTCTTGATTTTCTCACGCTGGCGATCGAGCTTGCCAAGGATAGTCCTCCTCATAAGTGACACTCCCACTGCGATGGTTCGGGTTCTCCTCTTCTTGCCTGGCTTAGATTTGGTGGCAACCTTCTTCGGGACCTCTCCTGAAGCCTCAGCAGTCCCGATCCCTGGGAGTGCTTCATCGGCCGGTGTACCTCCACCTGAGGTCGCACCTTCCCCGACTACTGGCACAAGTGCCATAGAGGGATTGGGCTGCGGATTGTTCGCCCTGACAACTCGGATGAAATCTTCTTTATTGACGACTTGAGCATAAGAGCGAAGCCCAAATCGGTCTAAGATTCTCTTCTCTTTATCCCTGAGAATTTCTTCTCCTATGTCTCTGATCAGGGCAGCAACTTCTGGTACTGAGGCCTTCCTCATCATTACCAAGACCCTCAGTCTGATGACCTCCTCACAATAGGCCTCCTCCAAATCAGGAAAGTGCTGATTCACAAACCTGATGGCCTGACATCTGGCATCCATCTCGAATGGAGTTAGCTTAGGTGGTGTGGACTCTTCCTGAGTTTCTTCCCCAGCTTCCTCCGATTTATCTCCAACATCCTCATCATGGAGCTCCTCCTGAGCATCCATCCCACCTATCTGCTGTTGCTCTCCCTCACCAGCATCAGAACTCCTCTGCTCCTCCTGAGCAACTTCCTCTTCTCCGCCTTCTCCTCCTTCTCCTCTTTCACCTTCTTGCTCCTCCTGAGCAGCCACTGAAGATTCAGCCTGAACCGCTTCGCCTAAAACCTCCAACACCTTCATAACTGGGTCCTCTTGTACTGGCTCCTGAATAGGTGGAGCCTGTTCCCCCTCGACTCGAGCCACCTCCTCCTGAGGTACTGGCTCAGTGCCCGAGGCTGCTGTAGTATCAGGTGGTGAGACTTCAGCAGGTGCCATGGAAGAGATGGTGACGACAGCAAGAGTGGCAGTTGAATCAGACCGCTGATCAGGACGATCTGACTCTGTGTCAGAGTCATGGAGCATTGTCTTCTTCTCATGAAGCTCCTTGATGGTGATGCCCTTCACCTTCACCCTCTTGGGCCCTGCCTTCACTGGCTCCTCCTAAGCTTTCGAGGCCATAACCTTGCCCTTTCCACCCTTGGACCTTGCCACCTTCTTGATCTCTGTGTCAAGCATCCTTTTCCTGGTCTCAGTAGCATTCTTGAAGAGAACATTCCTGTCCTTGAACTCTTCACAAGCTTCCCTATCAACATCTCCAAGCAGATCCTGGAGCATCACTGATAGTCTGGATCCGAAATGAGGATTCCTATCCAGCTTAGTTCTGTCTCCATCCATACTGACCTTCTTGGATTCTTGAACCAGCTTTTGAAGAAAGACCTCCTCCCAGTCGATCCTTGCGTTGTCCACTACTTCAGCCAAACCCCTGATTTTGGGCTGACTGATTTGTTCCATGCCTCCCATGAAGCCCATAATGCTCTGGACAACCGCCTCGAATAGAAGCTTGTACTCAGGTTTCAGCAGCTTCTTGTTCATGGTGCTGAAGATCTCAGTAGGAATGATCAGGTACTCGTTCATACACTTCTGCTCTACTCCGGCTTCGTAAGTAGTCAGGTCAGCCAGTTGGTTCTCCTCAGTGGAATGAAGCAGATTATAGGTCTTTCTAATGAGATCCCTGAGTTGGATTCTCTTAGTGAAATGTTGAACTATTTTCTTCCCATTCTTCTCCACCGAGCGCCTGAGTGGAATCACTGATTCCCACTCATCATCTTTGTTCACCTTCAGATTGACATAGAAAGCGATGATCTGATGAGGGCAGACATGGGCTGGCTTCTTGGTGACGAAATCTTGGAGCCCAGCCTGATTGATGGCTCCATAGACCTGCATAAGTTCCTTGATGGTGGATAGATGAGTAAAGACCACCAACCACTCATAGGATACCTTCGATTCCATTTCGGAGATGGCATCGTGAAACCTCCTAGTTTCTTCAAGAGATTGGTCAGCAGAAGAAGCCATGGATGCAAGAAATGTGAGAGAGATAGATAGCATAAATGTTTGTGTTAGAAAATATGAGTGCAAAAATTATGTAATGAACACAAAACTTCCTTTTATACCCAAGTATTCAGTTTTAACGAACGGTTTTGATGGAAAGTCTTTTAAAATTCAACGGATTAGATGAAGGGGTATATCCGGAATAAAACTTTACCAAATTCAGTTTTCAAAGCCAATTAATTTAAACTTTATAGAAAATTGTTCCCGCTCATACTTGCATTAAATGCGTGTCAGAGGAATGTTTGAAATAAATACGCATTTTCCATTTAAAAAAAACTGAATAATAAATGAATGGCTGGGATTGGAGTTAAAAACCCTGTGATTGATGTGGTGTCAGACATGATCAGAAATGATGAAAGCAAGTCATAATTAAAGCAAAGGTTCAATAATACATATCAGTCAGTCAGATATAGAAACCTGACTGATACCTCTGAGTCTGATCAGGGTGACAAGCCCTGAGTTCTGTGTCCTGAACCTAACTCTAATCTGATCCTGAATATCCATATCTGATGTTTGTTCCCCCTGAAAGCCATCCATCTTTCTGTAATCCTGATCCAGTTAGTCATCCCTCTTGACCACTTTGTTCACTCCTGAACTGAAGTTCATACTGAACCATCTAATCCTGGGTCAAGAAGTCCTAACTCTACTGACAGCTCGACAAACCTAGTTTCAGGCAAGGTCTTAGTCAGGATGTCAGCTCTCTGCTTGTCAGTAGGGATCCTCTCCATCCTTATATCCTTCTTCTCAACATGATCTCTGATAAAGTGATGCCTGATGTCTACATGCTTACACTTGGTGTGTAAGACTGGTTTTTGGGATATGGCAATGGCACTATTATTGTCAGAATAAATTGCGACATCAGTGGTCTCTACTTGGTAGTCTCTCAGTTGTTGCTTCAACCAAAGGATTTGGGAACAAAAACTGCCTGCCGCCATATATTCAGCCTCAGTAGTAGACGTTGCAACATTGGTTTGCTTTTTAGAAAACCAAGAGATCCGTTTACTCCCTAGAAACTGACATGTGCCTGTAGTTGATTTCCTATCAAGCCTACAGCCTCCATAATCAGCATCAGAATAGCCAGTCAGTTCTAGGTTGTCATCAGAGGGATACCAAAGTCCTAAATTGACTGTACCCTTCAGGTATTTCAGTATCTTTTTGGCACTCTCTAGATGACTCTTCTACGGATCAGACTGATACCTTGCACAAACTCCAACTGCATAAGTAATGTCAGGACGACTTGCAGTCAGGTACAATAAGGATCGAATCAGTGCCCTATATTCAGTCTGATTCACTGAGGTCCCCTCATTTTCAGGATCCAGCTTCTCATTTGTGTTCATGGGAATATGTGAGACTTTGCTGGTCTGAAGTCCAAACTTCTGAATCAAGTCCCTTGCATACTTGGACTGATTTATGAAGATTCCGGAGTCAGATTGCCTGACCAGAAGACCTAGAAAGAAGTTCATCTCTCCCATCATTGACATCTCAACCTTCCCCGTCATCAGCTTTGAGAATTTCTCACAAAGCTTCAGGTTTGGTGATCCAAATATTATGTCATCCACATAAATCTGAACCAAGAGAATGTCTTCCCCTTTGGTAATCCTGAAGAGGGTCCTGTCCACTACTCCTCTTACAAAGCCATGGTCTATCAGTAACTGGGAGAGTGTATCATACCAAGCCCTGGAAGCTTGTTTCAGGCCTTAAAGTGCTTTCTTCTGGTGATAGACTTTATCACCGACTTCGAACCCTGGAGGTTGCTCAACATAAACCTCCTCATTCAGTACACCGCTCATAAAAGCACTCTTTACGTCCATCTGATACACCTTGAACTTCTTAAATGTTGCATAAGCTAAGAACAACCTGATTGCTTCCAGCCTTGCTACTGGGGCAAAGGTCTCATCATAGTCGATTCCTTCGGCCTGAGAGTAACCCTTGGCCACCAGCCTGGTCTTGTTCCTGACAACAACATTCTTCTCATCCCTCTTGATCTTGAACACCCACTTGGTGCCAATAACATGCTGACCCCTAGGTCTATCAACTAACTCCCAAACCTGATTCTGCTCAAACTGATTGAGCTCATCCTGCATGGCTAGGATCCAGTTGGGATCAGCAAGAACTTCTTCTATGCTCTTAGGTTCCTGATCACTTAGGATGCAGCAGAACATAACACTCTCACCAAAGGACAACCTTGTCCTGATCCTCTCATTGACATCTCAAATGATGTCAACCAATGAGTGATCATCTAGCCACCGCCTCATGCTGATGGCTGCACTGGGAGCTGCTGACGTTCCCTCGCCTGAACCTGAAATGTTAGTTTTGATAATAATAGGCAAAGAAGCGGAACGAGCAAGAACAGGGGATACTGAGACATTTCTTGAGGGTTGTAAAATATCAGGGACATTGATTCTCCCTACAGAGTTGGACTCAGTAACTGTCTCAGGTGCAGAAGCATCATCACCGATAGTACGTACCTCAGGTTGAGTCTGTGCCTCCGTCTGAGACTCAACATTCTCCGAGGCTGGGGCTTGCTGAGGGTTGGCCTGAGGTCCATCCTGATCATCATCATCATCCCATCCATTGGAAGCATTCACAAATTTGACCTTGAACTCAGGATTCTTCAGGCTAAGTCTTGTCACCCTCTTGGTAACCCCCTTAGTGTCAGGACTCGAAACCTGCTTTCTACGTACTGATACAGTCTCATCAAACACAACATGACATGTTTCTTCCACGAAAAGGGTCCGACAGTTATGCACCCTGAAAGCTTTGCTGACTGAGGAGTATCCAAAGAAAACTCCTTCATCAGACTTGCTATCAAAGGCTTTAAGCTGGTCTTTCCCATTGTTCAGGATGAAACACTTACACCAAAAAATATAGAAATAGGAGATGCGAGACTTCCTTTTATTCCAAGTTTCATAAGGTGTCTGAGCATGTTGTTTGTTCAGCATAGATCGGTTCTAAGTATAGAAAGAAGTGTTGATTGCTTCAGCCCAGTACTTCTTAGGCAGTCCTGACTCAGCCAACATGGTCCGAGTAGCTTCCTTCGGGGTCCGGTTCCTTCTTTCAGCTACCCCATTCTGCTGAGGGGTCCTGGCTGCAGAAGTCTCATGAGAAATACCAAGGTCAGTATAAAAATCAGTTATAATTGAGTTAATAAACTCAGTTCCCCAATCTAATATAATCCTGATGATGCTCTGACCCTGTTCAGTACTCAATTTCTTGAGTAACTCCAGAAGCTTGACCTAAGTCTCCTTCTTGTTCAGCAAGAAAATAACCCATGTGTACCTGGAATAATCATCAACAACAACAAGGGTATATTTCCTACCATTGACTCTGACAGGAGTAATCGGTCCGAAGAGATCCATGTGCAGGAGCTGAAGCAGTCTGTCAGTTGAGAAGGCATCTTTCTCCTTGAATGAAGCTTTGGTTTACTTGCCTTCCTGACATGCTCCGCACACGTGGTCTTTGCTAAAAACTTCATTAGGTAGACCATCTACAAGGGAAAGTCTAGAAATTTTGTTAATAATCTTGAAGTTTAAGTGACTAAGGCATTTATGCTAAAGCCAACTGAGCTCAGATGAGCTCTTAGCGACCAAACATGTTTCAGGAGAGCTGCTCTTAAAGTCAGCAAAATATACATTTCCTCTCCTGACACCTGTAATCAGAACCTGCAGTGTAGATTTGTCTTTCACGAGGCATATGTTAGATGTAAACTCTACACTATATCCTCGGTCACAAAACTGACTGACCAAAAGCAGGTTATGCCAAAGACCCTCAACATAGGATACATTAAGCACTTTAACAGAACCAACAACAAGGGTACCGAATCCTCTGGTGAAACCCTTAGAGTTATCACCAAAGGTTACCTGCGGGCCTTCCTGAGCTACATAGTCCTGAAGGAGATCACGAAATCCGGTCATGTGCCTGGAACACCCTGAGTCCAAGTACCAGTCCTTCATCAGATCCTCCTTCTTCTTCTTGTAGCCCGTAACGACCTGAAAAGAATCAGGTCTCAGGTACCCATCTCGTATTGGGTCCTACAGAGTCAGCCATACCCTTCGGGATCCAGATTTGTTTAACAATTCTGATGGCATCAGAAGTGTAAACCTGTCTCCCTGAAACATCAACTTACACAGTCCTCTTCTTCCTTTGTGCCTGGGAAGTTGAGGGTGTATGTGTGTCAGCCTGAGTCTCAGGAGCCCTGGATTAATTCCTGGGGGTGGGCCTCCTATTCCTCCTTGGCCTGGGTGCATTGGGCTGAGGTCTGTCCTGAGAAGGAGTAGATCGGGCCTGACCTCTAGGCACTTGAGGTCTGGCCTGAGTGTTATCGGAGTCAGGTCTCCGTTACCTTTCAAGGGCCATTTGGGTTGTCCTTCTCCTCTGAGGATTGGGATGCTCCTGATGGGCCCTGTGCCCTGTCTCAGGCTTCTGAACCTCAGTTATCACTGGCCTTGCCTGAGGCCTCCCCTTACCGGAGTTCCTTCCACCTTGAGCATTTCTAGGCTGAGCCTGAGAAGTACTTGAGGCAGAATTCCTTCGGGCCTGAGAATTCCTAGGCTGAGCTTTGGAGTTCCCTTGGTCCTTCATCCTCGGCTAAGGAAGAGAAGTCTGGGCTTTTCCCTTAGGTTTCGGCCTAGATTCCTCAGTCCTTTGCCTGACAAGTTCATGCACTTTCTCCTTCCCTTTGCCTTTACCCTGGCGAGCAACACTGGGGCCCTTATCGTCAGTTTAGGCAGGGACAAACCTTTCCTGAGAGTTGCTCCCTGAAGCACCTCTCTTCTTCTTGCCCTTTGGGTCTTTAGAGGCGTCATAGCCTAACCCAGCTTTGGCACCATTGGTCAGCTGAGAGAAATTTGTTAACTTATCAACCACTTGGAAAGATGTGTGTAACTTCTTCAGCTTTTCCTCAAGGCGCACATTTTCTCTTTTCAGGGCCTCAAGCTCAATGTAGTACTGAAGCACCGGTTTCTGATGAGTATTCTCTTTTGAGATCAGATCAAGATCCCAAGAAGTTTGCTCAGCACTAAGGCGAGCTTGCCACTCAGTTTTGAACATCCCTCTCAGAGTAATTCGCTCAATCATCTGTTGTTCCTGAGCAAGGAACAGATCAGTGTCTCGAGTCTCAATCAGTGAGCTGATTACACCATTCAGTCTTTCAACCGCCAGTAGAGTTTCATCATGCTTATTCCGAGCATGAAGCAACTCTTCCTGAAGGTTTACTAATCTGAGGGCTTCCTTAGTATCTCTCATTCTGAGATTCTCAGTTAACCGATCATTCTCCCCGCTCAGTTGTGCGTTCACATCTACTGTGTGAATATGAGTCTCCTGTAGCCTTGAGAAATCAACCATCAATTGCTCTAGGGTGAGCTGAATGTCGAGTTCTCCTGCTGAGTCTGAGCTAAGCTCAGCTGCGTGATCAGGAGAAGAGGCAGAAGAACATACATCATCATCTGCCATCAGGCAGAGATCATCATACTCCTCATCGGAGAAGAGTTCATGGGACCGGTGTCCAGGGCCATACAAATCTGAGGAATCCTCAGCAAGCATTACTCTCCGGTCTGGTGCCCTGAGCTCTCTCTTGGCTCTCCGATCTTCTCTCTCTCGAGCGCTAAGCTCCGGACAATCATACTGAAAATGTCCTGTCTTTTTGCACTGGTAACACTGATCTACATCAAAAATAACCTTTTTGTCAGTGTACCTTTTATTTGATGACTCCCTCCGGTTCCCTGAAGATCTTTCAGGCATGGAGCTGGATCTTCTGGGATCAGCATCATCTCTGCACCGCTCAGGCTCCTCTCTCTCTCTCTCTCGTTGAATCTGAACCCCTCTTTTCTTCCCTCCGGGGGCTCAATCTCCTAGGACTGGAATACCTGCGATTACGAGAGTCAGTATAAAACTTCTTATACCTGCCGAAACGAGAGGCCAGCTTCTCAAATCTTCGTGCCATTAGGCTGTAGTCCAGGGCTAGCTCATCCTTGCTCATATCTCTGAGTGATTTCGAGCCAGATCCAGGCTCAGGCTCAGGAGTAGCTTTACGAGCCACGCTCTTTTCCTTCTCAGGTGTCTTCTTCTCACTCACCTCCTCACTGACTGCACCCTTCTTCTTCCTCTTATTGAGGTCAAATTCCACAGCCTTTAACTCTGAGAATAGGTGAGAGTAAGGAATGTTTGTGAGGTCCTGAGTGTTCTTCAACAAGATCACTCCTGTGTCCCATCTTTCAGGGATACAGTTCAGGATTTTAGATGACACCTCCCTCTTGGGAAAGTCCTTCCCAAGGGTTGCTAGCTCGTTCATCATCTTAATGAACCGAGCTTCCATCTGATCGATGGATTCTCCTTCCAACATCCGAAAGGCCTCAAACTTCTTGATAGCAAGATCACACTTGTTCTCCTTGATTAGCGTTTAAGTATGCATGTATTTTACCTATTTTGTGTATTATTTTGTGTACTATAATGTATTGTTTAGCGTATTTATATATAATTTCACACTTTCTAATTAGTTATAAGTATTTATGTTTTCTATTTAAATAAGAAGCATATGTATAATTCAACCTAACCATTATGTCTATTGTATATTGTTGAGGTCTTAAGTGGAGTTATATTTATCCAAATTTTATGATATTGAACACCTAAGACAATGTACTAAATACTTAAGACACTTTAGTGATCCAATTTTACATGTTTGGATTGTATTTGTACTCATAAGTGAAGACTCCAATTCTGTCCAATGTTTGGACTCAAAACACATTTTCGTATTTGAACAGTATCTGGAGCCTCACTAAACCAATTGAACCAATTCCAGTTGTATTTGATCACTAATTCGTTGCTCTACAACTTGTCTTCAGGGCTCAAGTGTCAAAAGTTCCGGCTTCAATGGTCAAAATGACAATCAATGCAGGGCTTCAAAATTCCGCCATCTCAGTACACATGTTGGGAAATAATTCACCATAAATCACACAAAAGTCCAATTTACACAAGACCAAATCCATTGGTTAGCCAAGAAATTCATCAAGACACAGTAGAAATATTAAAGGCGTTGATTTTGTGCAAGCTGAGATATCTGTTTTTCAATAGACCACCATAAATTCGCGGAGAAAAACAATCCAGTTTTACCAACTCCACTATTATGGTCATAACTCACAATATAGAGATCCAATTTTGGAGATCTTAGATTCCTTGGAAAGCTAATCCAACTGCCTACAACTTTCATTCAGAAGTCAAGATGAAATTCAGACGGCAAGGGCAATTAAATTACTGATGTTTACAGGCCACGTGAATTGGTTCCTAAAGTCTTCATGATTCACTATTTGGAGGCCTATATAAAGAGCCCTTTAGCAACCCTTGAAGGCATCCCATTTTCCTTGTAATCCTTCTATCTTAGTCTAGTATCTCTCTTAGAAATATGAGTTCTTATTGTATTAGTATGAGTAGCTAAATATTTTACTAGAGTTAGGGATGAAGCTTTAGTAAAGTATTAGTAATGTTCTTGGTTATTCAATAAAGATTTTCAAAGTTTTAATCCTTTAGTCATTTGAAGAGTTTTTAAGAGAGGTTTTGATGTGTCATTACTTTGATTTGTTGTAGACTTATTGGCACAACAAATGCTTAGTTTTACATATCAACTATTGATTTTATAAACTTGTTCGAATTTCTAAAGGTACTTTTCAAAAGTATTATATGTGCTCAAAGTTATATCTTCCGATTGAAATCACTTGATTGTTAGATTTCGATTGAGTTATCAAAGATAACCAAGATCATAACTCTAGTATTTTTATCTAAAGTGGAATCCCGAAGCTCTAGTATTTTGTTACTTTATTTAAACCTCTCAACTAGATAATATCTTTTTCTTCCAAATCTCCCTGTGGTTCGACACTCGGTCTCCCGAGAAATTTTATTACTTGAAATCAACCTACACTTGGGTACGTAACTCTCAAGGAGCTATCACTCCTTGATCTTCTCTGAGCCCTCACTCATCTCCTTCAGTGCATCCTAGATCTCCTTTGCAGTAGTCAGATGCATGAGCCCAACTGAATTCTCGTAAGAAACGGTGTGTAGTATAATTTTCTTCGCAACATTATCCAGTCAGACTTGCTTAATCTGATCAGATGTAAGCGCGAACCTCTCCACAGGCTCATCTCCGGCAGCCGGAATAGGGACATTGCCAGCAACCGGCCAGGTGGTCTGAAGATTCCTCATAAATCTGATCGGACCATGCTCAATCACTAGGGGCTTTTGATCATGGATGGAGTAGAGATATGCAAGGACCCTGTATTTCCAATAATCATAACTGTCAATAGAGAATTCAGGAAGACTGCCTTCGAGGCATTTAGAATCAGCTGCCATGAATGCAAGTTTTCAGAAACAAGATCTGTTCAGTTGACCACCAAACGTTTCTCCTTAGAAACTGTTGGTAAACAAAGTCAGTGGTCTTTTGAACCACTGCTCTGATACCACTTGTTGGTCCCAAAACGAGTATAAATTAGTGTATGGGGGGAATACACTGATGTCAGATTTTCCCAAAAACTCAGGAAAATGCTCTTTCAGACTTAGTCAGGAAGCTCCTGAAAATATTCAGTCTACTGATGGTCTTCAGGGGCAGCAGGGACGGATCAGCAACGAACCAAAGAAGCTAAGTCAGAGTTGTGCTCTCGGAAGCTCAGTAGAGATAACAATCCTACTGACCGCTTAGAAGCTAGTCAGTTGGGCTACTATCTCAGTAAGCTCAGTTTAGTGCGAAATGTGAGCACTTAAGTTTCTACTCATTTTAGTTCCTGAAAACTTATCAGTTTGCTTAGTGAAAACGTGGTTAAGGCTGGTGCACAGTTTACTGATCAGGATGAAAAGCCAATCTTGATGGTTTTTTAGAAATAATGCAAGTATGCTTCAGTTTAATATGTATCAGAATATGATCTTGAGCAAATAGTAAATCAGCACGCAAGGGTCTTTTTAACGTGGTTCGGAGATAACCAACTCCTACGTCCATAACCTGATTGAACAGGAAGCTATCCTCAAAACCCTGAGGATAGGTACTTGTGTTTTACGTGCCAAGGGACATGAGCAGCCAACTTCCTCTCTAAGGAACTGACCTTTGGGTGGTTTTACAAGTCAAAGTCCTTCCTACAAACCAACTCACAACCTGAGGGGTTTGGTATTCATGTTTTCCAACTATTGTGTATTGATCCTTCTAACAAATTAGTTCTAAGGATAGGATCAATACTCTAAGCAAAATACAGAATAGATTCCTACTTCAACACTAGGGAAATTTAAGGTTTCAGAGTGTTGTTCAAGGTATGCTTTCAGTGCTTGGGATCTTGAGAGTTTCTCTTGGAAATTTCCTGTTAGCCTTGAATGGGAGCAAGGCATTCTATATTTATAGGAGGGTTTGAAATAGATCCATTGGAGTCGATCCGTTTCAAACCCCTCTATTTTAGGAAGGTGCAGAAGCTGGTTGTCCTTGTCTGACAGAGACCATACCTAGTATGGCAAAGTTTCTGATCTGCCGCCTGCACCTCTGAGAAGCATTAATGTGCTCAGTCTCCGTACATACGTGTGTCACCTTCTAACTGGTCGCTTTGTCAATGGCTAGTTTATTGGTATTGACTTTACTGATCCTCGTACATTTATAACTCTGAGTTTCTCGTTCTTAACTCAGGATAAATGTTTTCTTATGTCGGAGACTCTGTCATTCTTTCTGCTTCATCAGACTTCCATTCGCACGTGTAACCTTTGGGTCTCAGGACTTACAAGTATCAGGTGAACTGATAATTGGCCCAAGTCAGGACTTATGAACATCAGAAGGACGTTCAGCCTGATCCACGTTACTTGTGCCCTCACTGATAGAGACTTCTCTGAGCATGCTTAGTCTACTCAGTTCTGTCAGGATCAGTGGTCTTCTTCAGGATGACTTCTAGGTATCTTCAGGACTCTTTCTAGGTTTTTCAGGTTGCAGCTTCAGGTTGACCATCTTCAGGACGATCAACACCTTCAGGGTTGTAACAGCTTTAGACTTCCGACTTCAGTGACGTCTTCCATCATTCTTCACTCCTCAGCACATTCCCCCTGAACTGAATACCCTTGAATAGAAAAATCTATTCTAACCTATCTAATCCTGAGCCCATCATCCTGATGAACTATACTTACACAAATTCATCAAGGGGTTTTAGGATCTAATCAAAACACTCAGATTGTCCCAGCAGGATTACTCATGGAAATCGAATATCTATGTTTGAGGAATGATGATATGAATTTATGAAACTGGTAAATGTCTACTATATATTTTTGGGCATTGCTTGACTATATGTCTATTTGATTGATTATCAACTGAAATGGTGACATTAAGACTAGCTGGGATATTTTACTTGAGATCTTGAAAATATAAATGGGTGTGTTACATAGCAGCCCATTATTTGAATCTAAGTGAATTGATTTATGTAATGTTTGTTGATTATATGTGGTATGATGCTTTTGAGGCAAACCTGATATTTTGAACTTGAGATTTTGAGGTAATGAGTCACGCCCACATTGTGCTTGATTAAGTGCCTAGAAGAGTAAGTAGGCTGAATAATTTGATTAAATTGGTTTGGGTACACATATATGAATAAGTATATATATGTATGTATGTACCTGCATGTACATTTGCTTGATGAAGCATGAGCTCTGCCCAGTAATGAATTTCAAACTCGAATGGCGATTGCACTATATCAAAAAACATTTTGAAAAAGATATTAATTTTGGATTTGATTTCTTGAATGACATTATGTGAAATTGATATTTGAGCCTAGTGATAAAGGCTTGGAAATGAATGAGCCTCTTGATAACACGATCAAGTGGGATGTGATTATTTGAAACATTAATCCAATAATTGAGACACTAAGTGTTGGAACAATCTGAGTGTTTTGATTAGATCCCAAAACCCCTGATGATTTGCCTAAGTACAGTTTGTCAGGATTGTCTAGATCAGGATAGGTAGATTAGTGATTCAGTTCAGGGGGAACGTGTTAAAGACTGAAGAATATTGGAGTCGACCCAATTAACTGAAGTCTGAAGTACAACTCACCCTGAAGAAGGTCAGAGTCAGTCTTGAAGAAGATTACCTGAACTGAAGCTGAAGACCGAGGACTTGAAGATCCATCTTGATGATAATCCGGAGTTACCACTGACTGATGTTTCTACTAAGTACACTAAGCATGCTCATGATAGAACATAGTCACTGAAGAGCAGTGTAACCTATCAGGCTGAGCTTCATGCTCGTAAGACCTGACTTAGGCCTTGAGTCGGTTTATCTGACTCATGTAAGTCCAAAGTAAAAAGGTTACACATGATGGGCTAAATAACCTATCAGGCTGAGCTACATGCTTGTAAGACCTGACTTAGGCCTTGAGTCAGTTTATCTGACTCATGTAAATCCAAAGTAAAAAGGTTATTCAAGCTATGGGACAGTTGACATTTATGTTAACACCTGAGAGACAAAGAGAATGTCAGTAAGACTCTATTAAAGACAAACATTTAGCCTGAGTAAAGGACAAGAAACTTGAAGTATTGAATGTATGAGGAAGGACAAGTGTCAAATGATCAACTAGCCGTTTGTACGGAGAGCCAATCGCCTTTAGACATGCATGTACGCAGTCTGCGAAGCAGTTAATGCGGCATATAATGCGTCTTAGGGTTGCAGGCTGCGGGATAAAATTTTCAAGATTAAGCAAGGGAAAAAGGTCAACTAGTACATCTAGCCTGCAACCACCCTAATATAGGAAGATTTGGGTAGATCTCCTCCAACGGATCTATTTTAAATCTCTCCTATAAATATAGAGAGCATTGCACCCATTCAAGGCTAACGGGAAATTTCCAAGAGAAAGCTCTCAAGAATCCAAGCACTCAAAGAATACTTTGAACAACACTCTGCAATTAAATTTCCCTAGTGTTGTTGTAGGATTCACTCTATATTTTACTTAGATTGATAGCTCTAACCTTTAGCATCAATTTGTATTGCTAGAGCTAGCCTTAGTTGGAATCAAAATACCAAACCACTCAGGTTATGAGATTGGTTGGTTAGAAGGACTGGGACTTGTAAAACGCCCAGGGGTCAGTTCCTAAGAGAGGAAGTTGGCTACTAGTGTCCCTTGGCACATAAAAATCAAGTACTTATCCTCAGTAGTAGAGGGTAGCTTCCTGTTAAATCAGGTCGTGGACGTAGGAGTTGGTTATCTCCGAACCACGTTAAAAAGTCCCCTGTGTGCTGATTTACATTCTTGCTCAGGATCATAATTGTCATCATATTAAACTGAGCATCCTTACATTGTTTGGAACATCAGGCTGAATCAATCATCCTGACCTTTAAAATTGTGCACCAGCCTTAACCACCATTTACTAAGCAAAGTTAGAGAAAACATTTTCAGAAACTAAAACGAGTAGAAACTAAGGGCTCTCATTCTGCACATACTCTAGCTTACTGAGATAGTAGTCCAACTGACTTGCTTCCGAGCGTTAAGTAGGTTTGTTATCTCTACTGAGCTTCTGAGCACAAAACTCATACTTAGGTTATCTGTCTCCTTACTGACTTGTCCCTGCTGCCCCTGCAGACTATTAGTTTAAGTGAGTATCTTCAGGTTCTTCCTGACTGAGTGTGTTAGAGCATTTTTCTGAGTATTCGAAAAAATCTAACATCAGTGTATTCCCCCCCATTCACTGATTTACTCATTTAGAGACCCACAAGTGGTATCAGAGCAGTGGTTCAAAAGACCACTGACTTTGTTTACCAATAGTTTCTGAGGAGAAACTTTTGGTGGTCAACTGAACAGATCTGTTTCTGAAAACCTGCATATCATGGCATCCGGTTCTAAGCACCTTGAAGGCAATCTTCCTGAGTGCTCAGTTGATAACTATGATTATTGGAAATTCAGGGTCCTTGAACATCTCTACTCCATCCATGATCAGATTCCCAAGGTGATTGAGAATGATCCTATCAAGTTCATGACCAATCAAGCCACCACCTGGCCTGTAGTAGGAAATGTCCCTGTTCCAGCTGCTGGAGATGAGCCTGTGGAGAGGTCCGTGCTTACTGCTGATCAGATTAAGCAAATCAGACAGGATAATGTTGCAAAAAACTTTATACTCCACACCGTTTCTTACGATAATTCGATCAGGCTCATGCATCTGAATACAGCGAAGGAGATCTGGGATGCACTGAACGGGATGAGCGAGGGTTCTGAAAAGATTAAACAAAACAAGTGTGATCTCGCAATCAGAAAGTTTGAGGTTTTCAGGATGCTTAATGGAGAGACAATCAATCAGATGGAAGCTCGTTTCATTAAGATGATGAACGAGCTAGCAACCCTTGGGAAGGAGTTTCCCAAGAGGGTGGTGTCCTTTAAAATCCTGAACTGTCTCCTTGAAAGATGGGACACAGGAGTGATCTTGCTGAAGAACACACAGGATCTCACAAATGTTCCTTACTCTTGCCTCTTCTCAGAGTTAAAGGATCTAGAATTCGACCTCGATAAGAGGAGATGAAGGGTGCATTCAGTGAGGACGAAAGTGAAGAGAAGACACCTGAGAAGAAAAAGAGTGTGGCTCTTAAAGATACTCCTGAGCCTGAGGCTAGAACTGACTCGAAGTCATTGATGGATATGAGCAAGGATGAGCTAGCCTAGGAGTACAGCCTAATGGCACAAAGATTTGAGAAGCTGAACTCTCGTTTTAGAAGGTATAAGTAGTTTTAAACTGACACTCGTGACCGCAGGTATTCCAGCCCCAAGAGATCGATCCCTCAGAGGGAAGAGAAGAGAGGCTCAGATTCCAGGAGAGAAAGAGATGAACCTGAGCACCGGAGAGATGAGAAAAGCTCCAGAAGGAGAGATGATGCTGAGCCCAGAATATCCAGCTCCAAACCTGAACGGTCATTAGCGAGCAGGAGGGAATCATCAGATAAGAGGTACACTGATAAACCTGGTGTTAGAGATGCAGATCAATGTTATCACTGTAAGAAGACCGGACATTATCAGTGTGATTGTTCGAAGCTCAGTGCTCGAGAGAGAAGATCGGAGAGCAAAGAGAGATCTCAGGGCATCAGATCGAAGAGCGATGATTTCTGAGGATTCCTCCAATTTCGATGGCCCAGGACGCCGATCCCCTGAACTCTTCTCGGATGAGGAGTGTGATGATCTCTGTCTGATGGCAGATGATGAAGTATGTTCTTCTGCCTCTTCTCCTGGTCACGCACCTGAGCTTAGCTCAGACTCAGCAAGAGATCTCGACCTTCAGCTCACCCAAGAGCAATTGATGGTTGATTTTTTGAGGCTGCAGGAGACTCATATTCACACAGTAGATGTGAATGCACAACTGAGCGGAGAAAATGATCGTCTCACTGAGTCTCTCAGGATGAGGGACACTGAGGAAGCACTGAGGTTAGTAAACCTTCAGGAAGAGTTGCTTCCTGCCCGGAATAGGCATGATGAGACTCCAATGGTGGTTGAAAGACTGAATGCTGTAATCAGCTCACTGATCGAGACTCATGATATTGATTGGTTCCTTGCTCAGGAACAACAGAAGATTGAGTGGATAGCTCTCACGGGGATGTTCGAGGATGAGTGGCAAGCTCGCCTTAATCCTGAGCAAACTGCTTGGTGCCTTGAACAAACCTCAAGAGAAGCTGCTAATCAGAAGTTGGTGCTTCAGTACACCACTGAGATGGAGGCCTTGAAAAAGTACAATGGGCACCTTGAGGAAAAGCTGGAGAAGTTGCACAAATCTTCCCTAGTGGTTGATGAGTTAACAATGATCTCTCAGCATACCGATGGTGTTGAAGTAGGGTTGGGCTTTGATGGCTTTAAGAACACTAAGAGCAAGAAGAAGAGAGGTGCTTCAGGGAGCAACTCTCAGAAGAAAGTGTTTGTCCCTGCCCAAACTGGTAACAAGAGCCCAAGTGTTGCTCACCAGGACAAAGGCAAAGGGAAGGAGAAAATGACCGCTGAACCTGTCAGGCAACAGACTGAGGGACCAAGGCCACAACCTAAGGGAAAGGCCAAGGCACCTCACCAAGAGCCGAGGAAGAAGGACAAAGGGAACCCCAAGGCTCAGCCTAGGAACCCTCAGGCTGGAAAGAATTCTTCCGCTAGCACTTCTCAGGCTTAGCCTCAGAATGCTCAGGGTGGAAGGACTTCAGGCCAGAGGAGTCCTCAGGCAAAGCCAAGGGATACTGAGGTCCAGAGGCCTCAGGCAGGGCACAGGGCCCATCAGGAACGTCCTAATCCTCAAAGGAGAAGGACTAACCAGGTGGCTCCTGAAGGGCGACGGAGACCTGACTCCGATAACGCTCAGGCAGACCTCAAGTGCCTAGAGGTCAGACTCGAGCTGCTCCTTCCCAGGATAGACCTCAGCCCAATGTACCCAGGCCAAGGAGGAACATGAGGCCATCCCCAAGAACAAATCCAGGGCTCCTGAACCTCAGGCTGACACCCATACTCCCTCAACTTCCCAGGCACCAAGGAAGAAGTGGACAATGTGTGTTGATGATTCAGGGAGACAAGTTTACACTTCTGATGCCATCAGAATTGTTAAACAAATCTAGATCCCGAAGGGTATGGCTGACACTGTAGGACCCAATACGAGATGGGTACCTGAGGCCTGATTCTTTTCAGGTCGCTGCGGGCTACAAGAAGAGAAAGGAGGATCTGAAGAAGGATTGGTACTTGGACTCAGGGTGTTCCAGGCACATGACCAGCTTTCGTGATCTCTTTCAGGACTACGTAGCTTAGGATGGCCCACAGGTTATCTTTGGTCATAACTCTAAGGGTTTCACAAGAGGATTCAGTACTCTTGTTGTCGGTTCTGTTAAAGTGCTTAATGTATCCTATGTTGATGGTCTTAGGCATAACCTGCTTTCGGCCAATCAGTTTGGTGACCATGGATATAGTGTAAAATTTACCTCGAATATATGCCTTATGAAAGACAAATCTACACTGCAGGTTCTTATTACAGGTGTCAGGAGAGGAAACGTATATTTTGTTGATTTTAAGAGCAGCTCTCCTGAAACTTGTTTGGTTACTAAGAGTTACTCAAGAAATTGAGTACTGAACAGGGTTAGAGCATCATCAGGATCAGATCAGATCGGAGAACAGAGTTTATTAACTCTATTATAACTGATTTTTGTTCTGACTTTGACATTACTCATGAGACTTCTGTAGCTAGGACTCCACAGCAGAATGGGGTTGCTGAGAGAAGGAACCGGACCCTGAAGGAACCTGCCAGGACCATGTTGGCTGAGTCAGGACTGCCCAAGAAGTACTGGGCCGAAGCAATCAATACTGCTTGCTACTCTCAGAACCGATCTATGCTGAACAAACAACATGCTTAGACACCCTATGAAACGTGGAATAAAAGAAATCCTCACATCTTCTATTTCCATATCTTTGGGTGTAAGTGTTTCATCCTGAACAATGGGAAAGACCAGCTTAAAGCCTTTGATAGCAAGTCTGGTGAGGGAGTTTTCTTAGGATACTCCTCAGTAAGCAAAGCTTTCAGGGTGTATAACTGTCGGACCCTTTGTGTGGAGGAAACACCTCATGTTTTGTTTGATGAGACTGCATCACTACGTAGAAAATAGGTTCCAAGTCCTGACACTGAGGGGGTTACCAAGAGGGTGACAAGAGTGAGTCTGAAGTAAAATCCTGGGTTCAAGGTCAAGTTCATGAATTCTCCCAAGGGATGGGATGATGATGACGAGCAGGATGGAGCTCAGGCCAACCCTCAGCAAGCCCCAGCCTTGGAGAATGTTGAGCCTCAGATGGAGGCACAGACTCAACCTGAGGTAAGAACTGTCAGTGATGATGCTTCTGCACCTGAGACAGTTACTGAGTCCAACTCTGTAGGGGGAAACAATGTCCCTGACATTGGCCAACCCTCAGGGAAAGACTCAGTGTCCCTTGTTCTTGCTCGTTCCACTACTTTGCCTGTTATAGGTGAGACTAACATTTCAGGATCAGGTGAGAGAACATCAGCAGCTCCCAGTGCTCCGGTCAGTAGGAGGCGGTTGCTAGATGATCACTCATTGGTAGATATCATTGGTGATATCAATGAGGGGGTCAGGACAATGTTGTTCCATGACGAGAGCGCTATATTTTGTTATTTCCTATCTGATCAGGAACCCAAGAACATAGAAGAAGTTCTTGCTGATCCCAACTGGATCTTAGCCATGCAGGATGAGCTAAATCAGTTTGTGCGGGTTGAGAGACCTAGGCGTCAACATGTTATTGGCACCAAGTGGGTCTTCAAGAACAAGAGGGATGAGAAGAATGTTTTTGTCAGGAACAAGGCAAGACTTGTAGCAAAGGGATACTCTCAGGCCAAAGGGATCGACTATGATGAGACCTTTGCTCCAGGTCACAAGGTTAGAAGCAATCAGGTTATTTTTGACATATGCAACATTCAAGAAGTTCAAAGTGTATCAGATGGACGTGAAGAGTGCTTTCCTGAATGGAGTGCTGAACGAGGAGGTTTATGTTGAGCAACCTCCTGGGTTCGAAGTTGGTGATAAGGTGTATCACCTGAAGAAAGCTCTTTACTGCCTGAAGCAAGCTCTGAGAGCTTCGTATGATACACTCTCCCAGTTCCTGATAAACCACGGGTTTGTGAAAGGAACATTGGACAGGACCCTGTTCAAGATATCCGAAGGGAG
Organism: Prunella vulgaris; assembly: GCA_026898435.1. NCBI lineage: Eukaryota > Viridiplantae > Streptophyta > Magnoliopsida > Lamiales > Lamiaceae > Prunella > Prunella vulgaris. The sequence continues at coordinate 46,501 of JAPKLY010001031.1, forward strand.
GACATTCTATTAGTCCAAATTTATGTGGATGACATAATTTTTGGATCACTGAACCTGAAGTTTTGTGAGAAATTCTCTAAGCTGATGACGGGGAAGTTTGAGATGTTAACGATGTGAGAGATGAACTTCTTTCTAGGTCTTCAGGTCAGGTAAACTGACTCTGGAATCTTCATCAATCAGTCCAAGTATGCGAGGGATTTGATTCTGAAGTTTCGAGTTCAGTCCAGCAAAGTCTCATGTATTCCCAAGAACACAAATTAGAAGCTGGATCCTGACAAGGAGGGGACCTCAGTGAATCAGACTTTATATAGGGCACTCATTGGTTCGTTATTGTATCTGATTGCAAGTCGTCCTGACATCACCTATACAGTTGGAGTGTGTGCGAGGTATCAGTCTGATCCGAGGAAGAGTCATCTAGAGAGTGCCAAAAAAATACTGAAATACCTGAAGGGTACATCCAATTTAGGACTTTGGTATCCCTCTGATGACAATGTAGAACTAACAGGTTATTCTGATGCTGATTATGGAGGCTGTAGAATTGATAGGAAATCAACTACAGGCACATGTCAGTTTCTAGGGAGCAAACTGATCTCTTGGTTTTCTAAGAAACAAACAAGTGTTGCAACGTCTACTACTGAGGCTGAGTATATGGCGGCAGGCAGTTGTTGTTCCCAAATCCTTTGGTTGAAGCAGCAACTGAGAGACTACCAAGTTGAGGCCACTGATGTCCCAATTTATTGTGACAATAATAGTGCCATTGTCATATCCCAAAACCCAGTCTTACACATAAGGTGTAAGCATGTAGACATCACGCAACACTTTATAATAGATCATGTTGAGAAGAAGGATATAAGGATGGAGAGGATCCCTACTAACAAGCAGAGAGTTGACATCCTGACTAAGGCTTTGCCTGAAACCAGGTTTGTTGAGTTGTCAGTAGAGTTAGGACTGCTTGACACAGGCTTAGAAGATTCAGTCTGAATCTCAGTTCGGGATGCATAAGGTCAGGGGGAATGACTAACTAAGGATCGGGTTGAAGGAGTTGTAGAGATAGGGTGAATGGTTTTTAGGAGAGACAGACACTTAGAAAGGATGATCAGTTTAGACTGAATAAGGTTCAGGACACTGAATTCAGGGCTTGTCACCCTGATAGGTCGTATGTGGTATCAGTCAGATAAGAAAATCTGACTGAATGGTATGTTTCCTGAATTATTTTTAGTCATCATATCTTTCTTGCATCATCTTTGATCTTGTCTGTTGTTTTGTCAAATCAAACCTTTTTGTCATAAAATCTCAACCGTTCATTTATTATTCAGTTATTATTTAATGCAATTATTTGAATTAAATACGAACATGCTCTGACGCACATTTAATGGAAAGTGGACGGGAATGGTTTTCGATAAAGTTTTTGAATCATTAACTTTGAAAACTGAAATGGCTCAATCCCCATCCATTCATTTTTCCATTTTGATCTCATCCGTTGAATCTCATAAGTCATGATTTCTGAGCCGTCCGATTAAAACAGAATTTTTGTATAAATAGAAGAAGATTTTGTCATTGCGACCTTTACGCACTCAAATATTCTCTTAATATATTTTCTCTCTGCAAATTGCTTTCTTCATATCTTCAAATCTTCATCCATGGGATCTCCTTCTGCTAATTCGTTCTTTGGAAATCTTTTCCACTTAAGGGATCAAGTCTGCTGGGAACTCGTAGGTGATTTCTCCTCGAATCACCCAGACATTTTGCCCACCAAGGAACTTTTTGAAAATGCAGGGCTTCTCCGTTTCATTACTGCAAAGCCGGAGAGACTGCATCCACGACTTGTTACTGCATTCTACTTGAAGATGGCGCAGAACAAGGATGGTGAGTGGGAATCATGCATTCCGTCATCTTCTAGTGTGATGAGGAATGGGGAATCAACAGTGAGGAGGTGTTGGACCACCATCAATGTCAGGGCAAAGATCAATGTGCTTTTCAGCCTTTCGGACTCAGGAGCCAACCCTATGTAATATGGCCTTGGGGGAGAACAAGACTATGTAAGTTCTCTCTGTGATTGTGTTGCGTCGCTAAAGGCAAGGTTGAACAAGACTGTGCTCAGGATGGTCAATCGTCATTTCTTCGACCTGACAAGTCAGGGAGTGATGGGGATAGTTGGAGGATTGGAGCAGATCTCCAGGCCAATGCTGAACATTATGATGGCAATCAAGGATGCATCAGTCCACTCGTTCAACTGGGAAGAGTACTTTCTATAACTCTTGGTGGCTGAGACCAAGAAGATTATGTACTCACCGAAAGGTCAAGCATCATTCGACAAACATGTGCACTTTGGCACGAAGATCTCCTTGATGATAGAGACTCTGACTATCGGAGATATTGATTAATCTCACTCTATCGAGATTCCAGCCAAAGTTGATCTTTTCAGAGCTTATCCCGAGGACGCTGGAAAGAAGAAGAAGAAATCAAGGACCCTGAAGAAGGCTCAGGCGAGCACGACTGGTGGAGTAAAGGCTCAGGCGAGCAAGCCGGCAGAGGCAAAGGTCCAGAAACCAGCTGAGGAAAAGTCAGCCAAGCCATCTGAACCCAGACAACAGAAGCTGAGCTTCAAATTCCCAGGGTCTGGAGGAAAGAAGAAGTTTGTGGAAGAGAAGGAAACTCAGCAAGCAACTCTGGAAAGGCAACCTGCTCACACTGCTCTTGAGGTTGCCCCCATTGCTGCTGTTCCGGAGATTGCACCCTTAGAACCAGCACCGTTGGTTTACGAGCAGAATGTGGCAGTTGTTCAGATCCATTCGGTAGTTGCTGAATATCAGGACAACGATGTCTAATCTGATGAGGGTCAGGGGGAACCCGTTGCTGCTGCTGCTGAAAGCAGCAAAGGTAATGAAGGTAGGATGGGTGAGGAAGAGGTTGAGAAGGAAGAGGAGCAAGCTGAAGCTCCATGGCCATTCCCAGCTCCGGATGAGAAGCTCATGCCCAGCTTTAAAGTTCTGGCTCGGGGTCAGACCACTGGGATAGTCAATCAAAAATTCCCTAATCTTTCGCCGGCTCAGAAGGAGACTGTGGTGCAACTCCGCACATACGCCATGATCAGAAGAGCAACTTTCCCTGAGCCCGCACTCCTTTGAGAAAAGAAAGGATGGGAAAAGTTGACTGAAGATGAAGCAGCTTTTTTCAATGCTTTTGAGGTAACATCTATGAACAATTTGATCAAACTCTCTGACTTTACTCAGACAGTCAGGAATGTTTATCCTGAGGGTCCGGCTGCTGAGCCTGAAAGAAGAGTAGGAGAGGAAATGGAATTGGTGATAGTTCCTCAGGCTGCTCAGGGTGAAGGTCAGATGGTTGCTCAGGAGGATGATCAGATGGTGGAAGAGAAGGAGAAGGAAGGAGAAAAGGAAGTGGTGGAGATTTCTGATGATGATCAGCAAGGTGCGACTGACTTGGTCAGTGCACCGGCCGATGACGCACCCCTTGGACCCTGGACGGCTGAGGCTTCAGGAGAGGGTTCAAGTGACCTCGTCCGAGTCCCTGGTGGTAGAATTCAAAGAAGATGGTCATGGTCGCTGACACTAAATGCTATCCACCGACAGTTCAACGTCCACAATACGAGAATTAATCAGTTCAATCTGCTACCTCACTGATTAATAATGGTATGAAGAAGGTGGATCGGGATCAGGATGAGATGGCCAGAGAGATGAATGCTGCCACAAATCTTCTTGGTGAAATCGGAACAACTCACACTGTTTAGGTCACTTCTGTTGTTGAGCAAGCGAAGGAGGCAATTCGGGCTTGCAAGAAGATGACTTCAGACGCCTTGGCTGAGCAGGACTCAAAGCTAACCAAGTTCCTTGATCAGCAACTGAATGAGAGGGTTACTCAGCTGGTCGATACTAGGTTAGCTTAGCTAAAGGGAGAGTTAAAAGCTGAGGTGCTGAGTGAGATGTCCGAGGAGTCGAAGAAGAATCAGTTGGCTCTGGATTCCAGGTTGTTGAATCTAGAAGTAAGACTGAAGTTGGAGCATCAGGAGGCGATAAAGGGGCTCAGTGTCGATCTGAGAGGCATGGTGAATCGGATCAGACAAGTTCAGGGCAAGCAGCAAGAGATGGGCGATCAGTTCGCAGTCCTGGTAGGATCAGTTCAGGAAGTCGTTGGCAAAATTAATGAGGATGATGCCAAAAAGGGGGAAGGAAAGAAGCAAGTGGTTGGAAAAGGCAAGAGGAAGATCTTCTCCCATGCACTTAAAGTTGCGGACAAGAAGAGAACTAGATCAGTTACTGCTGCTGCAGCTGAGGAGTCTGCTGAAGGCTCAGATCCAAAAAGGTTGAAGGAGTCCTCATAGGATCCTGCCCTGGAACCCCTGTATGCCGAAATGGAGGAGGCCATGTACCCCGGAACAACCAAGAAAGTGAAGATGACTGAGTCAGAAAAGAAGGCGAAGATGAGGGAGCTTTCGCTGCTCAGTCAGATTCAGCGCTTAAAGGAGAATCAGGAGTATCTGACTTCGTAGATTCAGAAGCAAAAGAAAGTACCTTCTGGATCTCGGAAGAAGGCTCAGAGGAAGATGGTTGTTGCTCCGGGTCAAGGTCCTCCTTAGGCGAGGTATGTTGAGGATTTCTTTCCGGAAGAGATGTTGGGAACTTGGATTCCCATCCGGAATAGGTGGGCTTACCTATTCTATGTGGTGGGGTTATGGGACGACTTGAACGAAGACAAAGATGTCATTCTTCACCACTGGATGGCAAAGGAGTATCCTGATCTATGGATAGATATTATCAGATTTGCTGAAACAACATGTGTTGAGATCACTCCTACGGAATTTATTAAGTACCCACCACCTCTTTTCGGAAAGTTGAAGCAGTTGGACCGGACAACAATTCAGGACGAAGCTGTAAAGATAGGACAAGTTGTCGGAGCCACTGGTGACCGGAATAGGATGGTTCAGATCTTATACCGGGTCTTGGAAATGTACGAAATCCCTCGACCAGTATGGAATGCAGATGAAGAGTAATCGGCTCAGGAGTTAGTTGTTAGGGAAACTATGTAATAGCTTCAGGATACTTTGTAACTCACCTATCTATCAATGAAGTTATTTTGTTTTCCTGAGTACAACTTCTTGTTGACTCCTGAATTTATTTTTCAACAATCTTATAAAAAACTGTACTAATCAATTCCTTGTTTCAATCTTATAGACTAAGTGCCTAGTTTGTCAGAAGGTACTATGTTGTTTCATTGACTTAGTCAGTTGATTTTATAGATGTTTAGGATTTTGCTTAAGGGCTTTGACATCATCAAAAAGGGGGAAATTATTGGGACAATCTGAGTGTTTTGATTAGATCCCAAAACCCCTGATGATTTTCCTAAGTACAGTTAGTCGAGATTGTCTAGATCAGGATAGTCAGGTTAGAGATTCAGTTCAGGGGGAACGTGTTGAAGACTGAAGAATATTGGAGTCGACCCAATTAAATTAAGTTTGAAGTACAACTCACCCTGAAGAAGGTCAGAGTAAGTCTTGAAGAAGATTACCTGAACTGAAGTTGAAGACCAAAGACTTGAAGATCCATCCTGAAGATAATTCGGAGTTACCACTAACTGATGTTTCTACTGAGTACACTAAGCATGCTCAGGACAGAACTAAGTCAGTGAAGAGCAGTGTAACCTATCAGGCTGAGCTTCATGCTCGTAAGACCTGACTTAGGCCTTGAGTCAGTTTATCTGACTCATGTAACTCCAAAGTAAAATGGTTACACATGCTGGGCTAACTAACTTATCAGGCGGAGCTTCGTGCTCGTAAGATCTGACTTAGGCCTTGAGTAAGTTTATCTGACTCATGTAAGTCCAAAGCAAAAAGGTTACTCAAGCTATGGGACAATTGACATCTATGTTAACACCTGAGAGACAAAGAGAATGTCAGTAAGACTTCATTAAAGACAAACATTCAGCCTGAGTAAATGACAAGAAACTCGGAGTATTGAATGTACGAGGAAGGACAAGTGTCAGACGATCAACTAGCTGTTTGTACGAAGAGCCAATCGCCTTTCGACATGCATGTACGGAATCTGCGAAGCAGTTAAAGGGGCATTTAATGTGTCTCAGGGTTGCAGGCGGCGGGACAGAATTTTCCAGATTAAGCATGGGAAAAAAGTCAACTAGTACATCTAGCCTACAACCACCCTAAAATAGGAAGATTTGGGTGGATCTCCTCCAACGGATCTATTTCCAATCTCTCCTATAAATACAGAGAGCCTTGCACCCATTCAAGGCTAACGGGAAATTTACAAGAGAAAGCTCTCAAGAATCCAAGCACTCAGAGCATACTTTGAACAACACTCTGCAATTAAATTTCCCTATTGTTGTAGTAGGATTCACTATGTATTTTTCTTAGATTGATAGCTCTAACCTTTAGCATCAATTTGTATTACTAGAACTATCCTTAGTTTGAATCAGAATATCAAACCACTCAGGTTGTGAGATTGGTTGGTTAAAAGGACTGAGACTTGTAAAACGCCCAGGTGTCAGTTCCTAAGAGAGGAAGTTGGCTACTCGTGTCCCTCGGAACGTGAAAATCAGGTACATATCCTCAGTGGTAGAGGGTAACTTCCTGTTAAATCAGGTCGTGGACGTAGGAGTTGGTTATCTCCGAACCACGTTAAAAAGTCCCCTGTGTGCTGATTTACATTCTTGCTCAGGATCATAATTGTCATCATATTAAACTGAGCATCCTTACATTGTTTGGAACATCAGGCTGAATCAATCATCCTGACCTTTAAAATTGTGCACCAGCCTTAACCACCATTTACTAAGCAAAGTCAGAGAAAACGTTTTCAGAAACTAAAAAGAGTAGAAATTAAGGGCTCACATTCCGCACGTACTCTACCATACTGAGATAGTACTCCAACTGACTTGCTTACGAATGGTCAGTAGGTTTGTTATCTCTACTGAGCTTCTGAGCACAAAACTCATACTCAGCTTATCTGACTCCTTGCTGACTTGTCCCTGCTGCCCCTGCAGACTATCAGTTTAAGTGAATATCTTCAGTTTCTTCCTGACTGAGTTTGTTAGAGCATTTTTCTGAGTATTCGGAAAAAATTGACATCAGTGTATTCCCCCCCCCCATTCACTGATTTACTCGTTTCGGGACCAACACTAAGGTTTCTTCACAATACATGCTCTACTGCATTGGAGCTTGAATTATCTTATTTGAATGAAACTTGATTGATTACCTACTGTTTTATTGACTCCCTATGAGGAAAAATACCTACATTTTCACACGGAAGTGAGTGTGAAAATGGGAAGAGGGTGCATAAGAGGATGAATCTCATAGCACCCAATGATGGAGACTTTAAGAAACCCGCAAATAAAAGGACCTTGTCGATGCATATGCTATAGCCTGATAAAGGTATATCTACCCCCACATATGAATCTAAGTTGAGATATTACTAGAAAAAGTGAATTGCTTGATGTTTGCCCAAAATGGTGTCTACACGCAAGTACACGTGATCGTTATCATCGTGGCAAGATGACCAAGTTTATTTATCGAACACAGGGATATGGTAGATTGAATGGTATGGTTGTTGTTCAATTTCGATAATCACACAAAGCAAGTAAAAGTTAGATTGGTTTCTATGTCTACTAGCTCGTCAAGAAAGTAAACTACCTATCACTTCTTATGCAAAGTGAGCAAGTGAGAGAGATATGCATTAGTGTACTAGGCTATGTTTCACATGGTGTTTTATCACTTAATCATGCAATGAGCTATTGTACAATCAATTGGCAAGCCTCTTTAACATGCAAAGGTCTCCCTAAATACACATTAAAGCCCCTATTGTTATTCCTATTCACTAATAATAATTTTCATTATCTTAGGAATTTTATCAAACACCTAGAATGCATTGGCCTTGTTGGGACAATCTGAGTATTTTGATTAGATCCCAAAACCCCTGATGAATTTGCCTAAGTATAGTGTTCAGGAAAAAATAGTTCAGGATAGTTAGGTTAGAGATTCAGTGCAGAAGGACCATGCTGAAGACTGAAGAATATTGGAGTCGACCCAATTTACTGAACTCTGAAGCGTAAACCATTCTGAAGGAGTCAGTCAGTCTCGCTGAAGATTGTCTGTTCTGAAGCTGAAGATCGAAGCCTGCTGATTCATCCTGAAGTCAATCCTGAAGTACCATTGTCTGATGTTTCTATTGAATACACTAAGCATGTTCAGGACAGAACTCAGTCAGTGAAGAGTAAGTGTTACCTATCCGGCTGTGCTGAATGCACATAGGACCTGACTTACGCCTTGGTTCAGTTCACCAGAATCCTGTAAGTCCGAAGCAAAAAGGTAACACATACTGAGCTGAATAACCTATCAGGCTGTGCTGAATGCACATAGGACCTGACTCAGGCTGTGGTTCAGATCACCTGAATCATGTCAGTCCAAAGCAAAAGGTTATTTATGCTATGGGACAAGAGACAAAAAGAATGTCAGTAAGACTCCATTAAGACACGTTCAGACTGAGTTATTAACAAGTGACTCAGAGCATTGAATGTACGAGGAAGGATAAATGTCTGAAGGTCAACTAGCCGTTATAGCAGAGAGCCAATGATCTTTCGACACGTATGCACGGAGTCTGCGCAGCATTTAATGCGGCATTTAATGCATCTGGAAAAGGTTGCAGATGATGTGACAACTTGCCAGAATAAGCATGGCGGGTAGGTCGAACAATATTTCTAGCCTGCAATCTACCTAAAATAGGAAAGATTTGATTTGATCTCCTCCAACGGATCTATTTTGAATCTCGCCTATAAATATGGAGAACCTTGCACCCATTCAAGGTTAACGGGAAATTTCCAAGAGAAAACTCTCAAGAATCCAAGAATTCAAAGCATATCATAAACAACACTCTGCAATTAAATTTCCCTAGTGTTGTAGTAGGATTCACTCTGTATTTGCTTAGATCGATAGCTCTATTATTTAGCACTGATTTGTATTGCTAGAGCTATCTTAGTCGGAAACCAGAACACCAAACCTCTCAAAGTGTGAGATAGGTTGGTTAGAAGGACTGGGACTTGTAAAACGCCCAGGGGTCAGTTCCTAAGAGAGGAAGTTGGCTACTCGTGTCCCTTGGCACGTAAAACCCAAGTACCTATCCTCAGGGTTTTGAGGATAGCTTCCTGTTAAATCAGGTCGTGGACGTAGTAGTTGGTTATCTCCGAACCACGTTAAAAAGTCCCCTGTGTGCTGATTTTACTGTTTTGTTCAGGATCATAAATGTCATCATATTAAACTGAACATACTGCATTGGTTTTAACTTCAGGACTGAATCAATCATCCTGAATCTGAATACTGTGCACTCAGCCTTAACCACCAACTTACTAAGCAACTCAGAGAAAACGTTTTCAGAAACTAAAACGAGTAGAATCTAAGGGCTCACTTTCCGCACGTACTCTGACTCACTGAGATAGTAGTCCAACTGACTCGCTTCCGAGCAGTCAGTAGGTTTGTTATCTGTACTGAGCCTCCGAGCACTTTACTCACACTCAGTTTATCTGACTCGTTACTGAACCGTCCCTGCTGCCCCTGTGGACATTCAGCATACTGAGTACTTCAGGGAATCCTGACTGAGTGCGTTAGAGCATTTTTCTGAGTCTTTCAGAAAATTCTGACATCAGTGTATTCCCCCCCCATACACTGATTTAACTCGTTTCGGGACCAACAGGCCTAATTACAAGAATATTTAGGAAAATAGTTCAATTCTCATATGAGACTAATTCCCTAATGGCCCCATTAATAAATTACACATGCTAAACATTCATACAAATCATCAATTAAGAGAATTGATCATACAACATCTCATAGCATTCATAAGATCAACATTAACACCACATTACTCCATAGGAATCATACACTAACACACAAGGGTATTAGCCCATGGCTAATTGGGAAAACAAATGAACAATTTAACTAACTACAATCACCATCATGCTGAAATTGAATAGAGAATACAAAATCTTACCTATTACAATGAAATTGGGAGAGATACTAATTACCTTGAAATGCTAGAATATGATCCAACAATGGAAAATGAAATTCAATCGGTAGAAACATAGTCGTAGTTGAGACGAGAATGCGGGAACAAATGGATCGATAATCCGAACGGTAGATCAAAAGTTATCGATGAAATCGTAAGAAGAAATCTTATAAACTCAACTAGTAACTACCTAATTCTCTCTCAAAACTAATCTAAGAACTTGGAATAATGAAGATTATGACTTATATCCTTTGAGAATCTGATCCTTGAGGTATTTATAGTGCCCACAATATTTAGTCTAAAATGCCCTTCATTAAACGCGTGAAAAGACGAAACAACCCTCGAAAGTGTGCCAATCCGAGCCTTCGCACGATCCTACACTGGTGGCAGAACGATCCGGATCGTGCGAGCATTCGTGCGGTCCATCAGTGAATGAACCAGGGATATTCCGCACGAACCCGAGCTGCTCCTCGCACGAGCCCATACTGGTGGTCACACGAACCCGGCTTGGTCTCATTCGATCGATCCTCGACTTCCTTGTTTCCTTCATATCTTGAGTTCTAGAGCTCTGATTGACTCGATTCTTCTTCCGTTGCGACCCTCTCTTCGAACTCTTCGACATGGTATATTATATGCCTCCATTGGATCAACTTAAAATTTCTGAACTTTTACAAACTTGCTCGTCTTTCACCGGTTTCACTCGTTTTCACTACAAAACACAACTTTCTAGCCAAAAAGGGTTAAACGCACAAAGTATAGCATTTTAGGGTCAAATATGAATATAAGCACATCAAAACCATATAGAAATGGAAGCAAAAAAGATGCTATTATGACTCTAATCACGCCCCCAAACTAGATTGTTGCTCGGCCTCGAGCAACGAAGCGATAAGATAGGGGAATAATTGTGTCAATGAAGCATCAAGTACAAGATCAAATGCCATAGAATCATCACTCAATATCTAGCAAATCTAAGATACAATATCATCCACTTAACTATCAAAATCAAATCAAGAGTCAAGGTCTTAACTAGATAAGTGTTTAGCTCAACCCTCAAGTGTTTAGGCTCTCTCATACATCACACCACATACACATACTACCATAAGCTTGGCTCAAGTCTACATTCTCCACCACTTGTAATGACAAATCATTCACACATCAATGAGGACTTTCATAAGGTTGTAGTGTTGGCTCTTTGGTAGGGAAGAAATATATGGATAATAGTGACTAAGTATGATTAGTAAAGCATAGAAGGAATCATAGTAGAAATCATATCTTCATTCAATGTTGCAATCTCATCATTCTTCCCTTTTGACAAGTTGTGATCATACTCACAACACTAAAGTCAAACTTGACCATAATTTTGCAAAAAGTCGACCTTTTCATTCCTTGCAAGCACTTGCCTTTCTTTTCAAATCCATGCATACTTGAATTTCTTTCCACCTTGGCCACTAATTTCTTCATCATATCACCAATCTTCCTTCCTTCTTTTCACTCTACTAATCATAGGGACAAGAGAGTTCCAAAAAGGAAGGAAAATGACTTAAAGTGTGGTTAGCCAAAGGAAAGATCAATAGACACAAAATGGGGAGCAATGGATAATAATATCAATGGTAGGCTCATAGGGCAAAGTAGCTCAATATAAATAAAAAAAAATGCCTCAAATAATATCATGTGAACTATTCATCTAATGTAGCCTCAAATAAGACCAAAGCCAAGTTCTACAGTAACATGTATGTGTGTGGAACTCACATCAAAGAATCTCATCCGTTCAATTTTGAAACGGGCATAGATGACTCAAAACTCACGGGTATAGGTGATCAAGACTCATATCATATCAATAATGCTCATATCATCGAAATCTCAAGAATCAAGGATTCAAAAGTATCAAAGATAACACAAGAATCAAGCAATAAATCCATTACACCTACCATGACTTTCAATTCATCAACACAACCAGAAACATATCTCATGCATTCATTACTCAAAACAACAATAATCTCGAAAATCAACAAGCAAAACAAGGGCTCATCCGAAGCATATAGTCCAAAACATCAGATAAACACTAAGAATCAACATAAGAATAGCATTGCGATGAGATTTGCAAAACGAACACACCCCCCCAAACTTTTTTGGACCAAGGGTCCAAAAAGTTTGGCAAAGAGTGGAGAAAAGATCAAGCAATGCACAAAATAGAGCACAATACTAAATAGCATAAACAAGAAATTCCAAGTCATTCATAATCCACCAAGCAAATCAATCACAAAACTACCTAAAAATCCAACAATCTCAAAACAATATCACTATAAAATGAATTAAACTAGAAATTCGGGATAGAAAGTAAGATAGGGAGAAGAAATTGTTACCCTTCCTCATGACGTTTTTACACATCACGGAGGAGGATAACGTGGATGCGTGAAGTGCCTCAGCTCAAACTGCCTGTCAATCATATTCATTTGTGTTCCTAGAATCTTCCCCATGATTGTGCAAATGGAAGACACATCCTTATGGATTACTGACACATCCATACGAATGTTATACTGGTTCTCCCTAAGGCTATTAACATCCTGCCGAAGAGTGGTAAAATCCATCCTCAGGGCGGCCACCTCAGTTGCAAGAGTTTGAAACTCTTGCTCATACCCATCAAAACTCCTTCTTCTATCCTCCTCTTCTTCTTCATCTTGTTCTTCATTAGTACTTCTTCTCGTGCTATTCTCTCCCCTTGCTATCTTTACCATTTTCTTCCATGTATGGAACTTCGTAGCAATCTTGAAGTGTAAAGGGCTGCTCATTCTCCAATTCTCTTCTTTCTTTATAGTAAGGGTCTTATAATCCACAAGTATATATGGCAACTCCCGAGATGGTGTGCCCATGAATCGATATATGAAAACTCCTTTCCTATTTCACTTGGTTCCCATCCCACACTCCTAGCGAGGTGAGCTATTATTCCTCCATATGCGCAATTACTCTTAGAATATTGGTGGGATAGATTTTTGGAAAAGTAAATCCGAAGTTAGCCTTTAAGCCCTCAGTCATTGAAAAGAGGATGTAAAGCTCCTCATTTCGCATTCCCCCCGAGTCGTGCCTAGCAAAAACCGTATTTGCTAAGACCTTTTGCGCATAGGTGAAAATGGGGTTAGCAATTTGAGTCGCTTTTGAATGTTGAGCTATGAACTCCATGTCATCATCCTTTGCAATAGCTCTCCAAAATTCTTGATCTTTCACAAACTTTTCCTTGCTATAGAAATTGTTTGGCGGAGCATCCTCTTCAGATCCAAATGTTCGGTTTACCTCTTGGATAGTTATCGAATGGGATTTAATATCAATCCGGAAGTAAATCTGAGTAGGAATGCCATATACCCCCTTGATTTGAAAAGAGCTAAGAAACTCAATGTTGAGCTTTGTATAAGAGTTATCTTCAATATTTAGCAACCCGCTCCAACCTACTTAGTTGAATAGATCCTCAACGTAAAATTCCATGTTGACAAATCTCCCAATCTTAATGTATTAATCCACATTGACTCTGAATGAGAATCCAAACCCGGAAGGTTTGAAATGACAAATCTCATAACATTTTTCTTCTAACCATTTATCATTCTCAATTCTACCTTCATTAGTTCTCGAACATGAACCTAAAGCTTTGCCTTTACCCTTTTTAGACATGGCCTACAAAATGTTAGGCATTAGCAAGATCTAAATAAGGAGCTCAACTATCCATCAACATCTCCTAGAAGAATACTATGCATGAGCAAAAGAAGAACAATAAACACAAGTCCATCTCAACTTCATTCACTAAGTATAATAATATTGAACAAAATGGGTAATAATCAAGAATTAAGGAATTAATCATTCCAACTAGTAGTTATGCCAAAGCCATTTATCAATGAAACCTCAAATAAGCAAAATTCATAGGTGAATCAACACAATTAACCCATCCTATTATCAATATACTCATAGCTACTAGCAATTAGCACAACATTATCATGAAAATCAAATATTTGCACAATATTTCCCAAAATTCGTCACTATGCCTACCCCCAAAATTTCAATCTTCAATTAAGTCCTTAATACTCAAAATTAACATGCAATTGGGTTCCCATTGGATTACCCATCAACAATATAGCCTAAATGCATCATTAATTGCTAAAAAACAAGACAGAATAAAAAAATCCCCAAATTCATGCTCAAGAACCCTAGATATTGAATTTCTAATTCTAGAAAATTTAACCATGGAATCTCTAAAAAATTGCAAGAAATAGAGAGAGGAGAGTTAGAGAAACATACCTATGGAAGGAATTAGTGAAAGGAAATGTAGAATTTGAGATATGAAAAATTTCCTTCTTCCTCTTCTTCTTGGTTTTGAGAGAAAATGGAGTGCAAGAATATAGTGAGAAGTGTGTGTTTGTGTGTGAAATGAGTGGGATATAGGTGTAAAGAGTGAGTGGGTCAACTTTGGAAAGTGTAGCCAAAATTGGACCAAAAATGGTCAAAATCCAAAAATCACATGGACAGCACGATCCAGATCTTTCGGCTGTGCGTGCGAGCCCTTAGCGAACGAACCAGGACTTGGCCGCACGAACCACTGCTGCTGACCACACGATCCTAAGCGGCTGGGCACACGATCCCAAGCCATCCTGCACCACTTCTAATGTTCACCCTTTTACACATTTTTCATGCATTTTTCTTGCATTTTCCTACACAACACAACTTAAAACTCCTCATACAACATTAATGGTCATTAAGCATCATCAAATTAATCATAAAAATGAAAAATTAATCACGAATCACACCCCCAAACTTTTTCGGATCAAGGATCCTAATAAAGTTTGGAAAAAGTGATTAATAAAGAAACTCAAGCTCAATAAACCAATTCACACTTAATATCAACTCCTAAACCAAGTATTTATCAAAACCTTAGCCAAAATATGCTTCTCAAATCTATTCTTGCTCAAATTAGCACAAAATCCAATAGACCAATCAATTCACAAAATCAATGGACTAAAATTGGCATTCAAGCTTCTATCCCTAAAATCATTAAACAAAACAAACACAACAATCAAAATAAAATCAAGGATACCAAAACGATATAAGGGTGGGTTGCCTCCCACCTAGCGCTTGGATTTAACGTCTCCTAGCCGGACGCAAGGAAGCTCAAGTGAAGTCAATATCAACAAGAGTTGAGTGACTTACATCACTCAACTTTCTCCTCCAAAAACATCATTTCTTCAATACTTTCTTCAGCCTCTTATCTTCTATGTTCACTTTCTTTCTCTTTTCAAAAGGAATCTCCTCTACCACTTCACTCTTAAGGTCATTAGTTCTCATCATTACCTCATTACCTCTTGTGACTTTGCTTGCACTTTCGAACTCATCCCTTGGGGAACTCATTGAAGACTCATAAATGGAGAAAATATTTCTCTCATTATTCATCCTCAAGATAACCTCTCCCTTTTGGATATTAATCAATGCATCCGACGTCGTAGGAAGGGTCTCCCAAGAATTAGAGGAGTATTCTTGTCCTCTTCTACATCCAAGATCACAAAATCAACATGGTACAAGAACTTGCCGATTCAAACTACCACATCTTCCACAATGCCTCTAGGTTGAACCTTTGAATTGTCTGCCATATGAAGCTTACTCGACATGGGCTTCAT
The DNA here is from genome assembly GCA_026898435.1 of Prunella vulgaris. Taxonomy (NCBI): domain Eukaryota; kingdom Viridiplantae; phylum Streptophyta; class Magnoliopsida; order Lamiales; family Lamiaceae; genus Prunella; species Prunella vulgaris. The sequence continues at coordinate 62,174 of JAPKLY010001031.1, forward strand.
ATCCTTCAAACCAAGCCTTTTAGCAATTGATAAAGGCATAACATTCACACTTGCCCCTAAATCGCATAAAACTTTGATCGTCTTGCTCCCTTCAATGTGGCAATCCAAAGTGAAGTTTCCCGGATCTTTGAGTTTCTTAGGAAGATGCTTCGTAATAAGCTCACTACTCTTATGAGTAAGTTTGACAATCTCGGGCTCATTCTTCCTCTTCTTTGACATAAGGTCCTTCAAGAATCTTGTGTTACCTCTTTGAAAGCCATGTTAGCATACATCTTCGTAAATAAGTCAAGGAACTTCTTAAGCCTCTCATCAAGCTTATCTTTGACTGCTTTCGAAATTTCCACCTTTTCTTTCTCTACCACTAACCCTTCTTCCTCCATTCTTTCCTCACCCCCTATCTTCACTTTCCCTTTCATTTTATCATCTTTTTTTCTCAACCTCGACACTACCCCCAAATCTTTCTCATCACCCTTCACCAAATTGACTTTCTCAATACAACTTGCTTCCTCAACTAGCTCATCATGAAACATTTTCAAGGTACAATTCCCTTCTATCTCCTTCAAAACATCCACCTACATAATGGAATTACAATGCTCTCTAGGATTTATTTCGGTGGTCGAAGGAAACTTACCTTTGTTGACTTGTGGACTTAAAGCCGTAGCAAGTTGTCCCATTTGAAATTCTAAGCTCTTGATTTGATTTCCTTGCGAATTGTACAAATCATCAAACTTTTTATTTGTCTCATTATTTATCCTTCTAATTTCCACTCTCATGTCTTCCATATTTTTCAAGATTAGTGCCAAGATGTCATCCATGCTTCCCTTACCCTCATTATTTGGTGGCTTCGACCCCGGATCAATCCCGGGAGGCAATTGGATTGCTCCCTTGGGATTTGAGTATGAAAAGTTTTCATGCCTCCTATTAGGGTTGTAGGGCGGATTGCTTTGATTCGGATAAGGACCTCCTTGTTGTCGAAATGGCGGAGCAACATAAGACCTTTGATTGTTAGGAAATTAATTATTTTATTGGTGTAGCCCCGTATAATTCACCTCCTCTTGAGTAGATGGTGTAGGAGTAGGCACACTTTCGACTACATTCACTTTCATTGGAGTAGGGGCTTAGCTTTGATTTTGTCCTCCATTGACCATGAGCATCATGTTCTTCATGTTCTCCTCAAGTAGAGAAACTCAGTCACCCGTTCCACACTTGCTTCCCTTTGAAAAGCATCATTTGCTGCAATGTTTTCAATGATCTCATTCACTTGGCGAATCGTTCTCGTCCAAACCGACCCCCCGGCATAAGAATTCAAATAATTCTTGTCTCCTTCATGTAATCTAATTGTAAACGTAAAAAAAATATCCTCCTCTCTCAAACCATGTTGTGGACAAGCCAAAGTAAGGCTTGATACCTCTCCCAAGCACTAGATATAGTCTCTCTTACCTTTTGCCAAAAATTCTTGATTTCTTCCCTTGCATTGAGCATTTTCGATGGAGGATAGAGAGTCTTAAGGAATTGAGAGCTCAACTCCTCCAACATCGCAGCATTTGGGTTCATCGATTGTATCCATATTTTGGCTCTCCCCTTCATGGTAAAGGTGAAGAAATGAAGCTTTTTCTCATTGTCCGACATGCCCTTATACTTGATAGTATCACAAATTTCCATGAAGTTACTAAGATGAGCATACAGATCTTCTCTATCACTCGATCCCTCAAAAGGTGACTCTTTCAACAACTTCAAGAGATTAGTGTTTAACTCAAACTTCTCTGCATCAATCGGTGGTCTTTCAATTCCATCATAGTTTTCATTCAGCCTTGGCTCAAAGTAATCACGTAGTAGTGGTTCATTGTTTAGGTTTTGAGGTGGGTGGACAATTTGTGGTCTAGGATTTTGTGGTGGTGGTGGATATGGATAGTTTGGGTAGTTATGAGGTGGTGGTGGGGAGTAAGGTTGATTTATAGGATAATTGGGATAGTTAGGATATTGAGGTGGGTAGTGATAGTGTAGTGGTTGGTTTTGTGGTGGATAAGGTTGATATGGATGTGGTATAGGTTGTGGTTGGGGTGGAGGAATCTCTCTTTGAGCTAAGTGTTCATCACTATGATGCACTTGTTATCTCAATAGTTCTTCATCCCTCGCTTCATCTCTAGCTTCATTCATGTTGTTCTCCATATTCTCTTGATTCAAGCTAGCTTCTCTTCTTCTCCTTCGTAGGCTTGTCTCAAGGTCTAAATCAAAAGGTAATAGGTCGCCCCCTTGACTTCTTGTGCGCATGTACCTACAAAGAAACAAGTATCAAAACTCTCACCAGATAGTTCCAAAATTGAAAATGAGAAAATAAAAATTAACCAAACAACTAGCCTTCTCCCCGGCAACGGTGCCAAAAACATTTTTGCCCAAAATGGTGAATACACGCAAGTGCACCTGATCATTATCGTCGTGGCAAGATGACCAAGTTTATTTATCAAACATAGGGAGATATGAGATTGAAAGGTTGTTGTCCAATTTCGATAATCACACAAAGGAAGTAAAAGTTGGATTGGTTTCTATGTCTACTAGCTCGTCAAGAAAGTAAACTACTTATCACTTTTATGCAAAGTGAGTAAGTGAGAGAGATATGCATTAGTGTACTAGCCTATGTTTCACATGGTGTTGTGTCACTTAATCATGCAATGAGCTATTGTACAATCAATTGACAAGCCTCTTTAACATGCAAAGGTGTCCCTAAATACACATTAAAGCCCCAATTGTTATTCCTATTCACTAAGAATAATTCACATTATCTTAGAAATTTTATCAAACACCTAGAATGCATTGGCCTAATTACAAGAAGATTTAGGAAAAGAGTTCAATTCTCATATGAGACTAATTCCCTAATGGCCCTATTAATCAATTACACATGCTAAACATTCATACAAATCATCAATTAAGAGAATTGGTCATACAACATCTCATAGCATTCATAAGATCAACATTAACACACTATGCCAGAAAAGGGCTACGACAACGGGGATTCCCCGTTGTCGTAGGTGTTTTTCCACCGTTGTGGATCGACTCGTTGTGGTAGGTCCAGATTTTTGACAACGGGGTTCTCACCGTTGTCTTAGGTATTTATGACAACGGTGAATACCCGTTGTCTTTACTCTTTATTAACCGTTGTCTTAAGCATATGACAACAGATAACTACCGTTGTGTTTACCTTTTATACCCGTTGTGTTAAGTATTTACGACAACGGGGTTTAACCGTAGTTATAGATTTTTAAAACCGTTGTGGTAAATACCTACAACAACGCGTTTTGTCCGTAATGTTTACTTGTTATACCCGTTGTCTTAAGTATTTACGACAACGGTGTTTCACCGTTGTTATAGAGTTTTAAAACCGTTGTGGTAAATACCTACGACGACAGGGATTCTCCGTAATTTTTACTTTTTATACCCGTTGCCTTAAGTAATTACGACAACGGTGTATAACCGTTGTTATAGAGTTTTAAAACCGTTGTGGTAAATACCTGCGACAACGCATTTTAACCATAATTTTTACTTTTTATACCCGTTGTCTTAAATATTTACAACAACGGTGTATACCCGTTGTCTTAAATATAATCCCTTGTCAAAACTATATTTTACTCTTTTTTTATTTCTGTTGTCGTAGCTTATTAATATTGTATATAGATATTTTTCATTCCATAAATTAAGAACCAATAGAAATGTAATCATCATAAAATATCTCCACAATTCAAAAACCACATTAATTCATATATAGTTTTCGAACCACAATCGATAAATCTTCGAATATTAATAACATGTTCCTAATCTTCCAACTTCAACATGTTCAAAATAATAAAAAAGAAATAGACCAACTTCGACTTCTGACCACTTCTAGTAAATTAGTTGTCCATGTATTCAGAAACACAGGTAGCCCATTCCTCCCGCACATCATCAATTTCTTTTCTAGAGTAGTTCTTCTGTGGAAACTGTTAAAATACAAAAAATAAAATGAGCAAAGCTAAAATAAATGTCTAAGATATATCTTTCTATAGCTAGGCAGACAAGAAAATGCAGAATCATGGATTGAACAGATTTTTAAATGTTCTCTTGTAAGACCAATCATACAAAAATCTAAAACTATCAGCTCTTTCATATAAAGCACTTGTGACGTATATAAACATATACCACATAACTCAATAATTAGACAAATTCTAAAGACCAAAACATAATATTAAAGTCAACATAAACTATTCTTACCACTAATTGCATCGAATCCGCTTCCACAACTCCATCAAACTCAATTATATCTTTCTTGTAACGTAGCACAAAGTAACCACATTGCTCCCCATCGGGCTGCTTAGGTGCCTAGGTTAGTAAAAAATTCGTTAAACATATTTTGATCATAATTATGAGAATACGAAATACATATAATTTTACATACCTTGATTATATTCCATGGATTATTTTTCTTTGTTCTCTTACTTGCAACACCCGCATTAAAGATTATTAAGGCCCTATAACAATAGATTAACAAGAGATATCTTAGAATTCACACTAAAATTATCATTTCATAAAAAATTCACAGTTAGCTTATGAATTAATATTAAAAATAATAAACTTACATGTCCACAACTTTTTTCCATTCCTGATCAATGGTTCGATATAGAGGATCGATGAAGCAAACTTCTTCTTTGTGTGGGTTAATAATCGTAAGAACCCAATGAGCACTGTGTACAGAAATATAATAAATTTGTTTATATGAGTGACATATTTTACTAGAAAGCATATTAAAAATTATTTTATAAAATCGTACTCACCTAGTAAGATTGCATGGCACCAGAACCAGTTGATCGCAAGTTGTACGAGCCAATATTTTTGCAAGCTCCTTTGACCTATTCTCATTGTAGTCATCTACAACCGCTTTGTCCTTGCTATGTGATGCTGATGAAGTCCATGGATTCACAAATACAAATTTGTCCTTCTTATTTAGAGATGTCATACGATTGTATAGATGCCTACAATAAAAAAGATAACACATTAAATTATAAATAAAAATAACGTGTACATTTAACTTACAAAATTACTGAAATATGATTACCAGATATATGTAGCAACACAAGTGGCTGAGATGGGCTCCAACCGAGCAAATGGATCAACATCTTCAAAATGAACATACAATTGGCACTTCTCGCCGAAGACATCAACATCCAACGGAATTTGTATGGTTTCTTTGGCACGTTTTGAAAAACAGTAGACAACCCATAACAATATTGGCATACTATCCTTTTTCAATCCAGGCTTCTGAACTTCAACATTTTTTTTCTTTTTCTCAGACTTCTAAAAATTGTAATACAATATAATTCAACAAACACAAGTTGTTCAGCTATAATATAGAGAATTCATCAAGCCTAACTCATCAACAGTGCAGAAAATATAATAAGGTGCTCCTTCAGCTTCATTAGTATTAACAACCAACTTCAAATGAAAGTAACTAATATAAATCTTACCCGCAATTTGACCAAGTGCTTTGGCCAAGCCACATGTGAACCTATTGCATCTGCAACGTTCTCAAACTCTCTTGTGGGAATTGGTAGTTGAACATCCTCATCAATTGCATGATCAATGGATACACGCACAGAGTTATCAGGACATTGTACACCATGCATTACATCTTTGGGTCTATTCTCTCGTATAAATGTCCCATATGCCACTGCAGCATCTACCCTTGATGACAAACTCAACGCCACAGCTTTACCCTAAACAAAATGTTCAAATTTGTAGAGGAACATGAATTTCAGGGCAGTTATAACTTATAACAAGTGTTGGTACAATATCAAATTATGAACTAATATCAATTCTTACTAGTAATCCATCATTAAAATCTATTGAATCCTAAACAAATCTCAACTAAATCACATATTAATAATATTATCTACATAAAATTATTAAATGTTTAATCCATACCTTCATGTCCTCATCATCACCAATATGAATAACCAAATCATCTTCCGGTGAGATACTCTTTTGATCACCACATACAAAGTCATCATTTTCAGTCGGATGACTGGCTTTCACTGAACAACTTCCTTTCTCTTCAGTGGTCTTGTTGCCTGTCTTCAAATCCATGACGACTGCTTCCAATATTTCCAAACGTGCCCTTGTATCCTGTAATAAGCTATTACTATTTCCAGATTTTTTAGGAATGTTAAAGAACGAGGATGGAGTGACTAAAGCTCCCATTCCTCTCACACGTCCACCATGATCAGTTGAATCCAGTGCTGAAGAAAGTATGTCTTGTGATGATTCTTGTACACCTGTCTTCTTCTGATCTATGAATTCATTCTGTAAAAAAAATAAATAAAAATTAAATCAACATCTCCAAACACATGAAAAATTAAAATATTACTTACAATTTTTGCCACTGTTTCAACTAGTTCTTCTCCTTCGAACACTCCATTTTTGCTTCTACGTCCATGTACCCATAGAGTTGCTCTGTCGATATCAGCGTCACCAGACAATATCGAACTCTGTAATGAAACATATTGAAGAAGAATAAGTCAAAATTCTGATTATTTCATGGTATTCAAAGTAATTACAATTCTTACATGTTCAACAGCATAATTTGCATAGCCTTTTCGAGATAGACGATGTGGATATTTTATACTTTTGCGCAAACTCTTGTGGGCTGAACTAGTTTCCTATAAAAAAAAAAGCAATTAAAAACTTAATTAATAGATATCTATCCTTTTGAAACTGAATTTTATACGAAAATATTTATAAATAATTTTACCTTGAAATCTTCTGTTAAACGACTTATAACAAAAGCACTCCAGTCAGCTTCAGTAATGTTAGTCTTTGGAGGTAGTGTATTCAAATCTGGGCTGCCCAATCTTCTGATAACAAAGTATTTAGTAAGTGTTGACTTGAAGCCACGCCACTTGTCATTGGCTGATGTCAAACATCCTTTCTTATACTCCGTAACCACATTAAATGATAACTATAGAAAATAAATATTTAAGAGATCAAATAACGCACAAATTGTTGCAATAAATAAAAAATAGCAATATATAGTAATTACTTACGTTGACTGATTCCCATATTTGCTCTTTGATATCATTTGGAACTTGCTTCCAATCATTATAGGTGATACGAACTAACTCCCGTACAAGTACACCAATGTAGCTCTGCATCTCAGTGTTATTAGGCCCAAACGGTTGTCCTAATTTGTTGAACTCAACATCTTTTTTCACTCCTTTTGCCCATAGCATATAAAGATTGTGCATTACAGTTTTGCCTCTCCGATTTACAGGTCTCGATGCTACTTTTTCATTCCGATCATTATCAAATTTTGAGCCCTCAGTTTTTGATGCTACTTGCTCATCTCCCAATTCAGCAACTTCATCATTTATCTCTTTTCTTTTTTTCCTAGGAGTGCTCTCTCTCACCGCTTTATTAGTATCCGGCATCAATTTTCTACGTCCCATTGTTCCTCCAAACCTGTTCAACACAAATAAAATTTTATATTAGCTTATTTTTAATGGATAGTGTACCTTGTAAAGCAGCAATACAAAATGTATAAATTAATGCATCTATAAAGATTTCGGAGATGTATCTCCAGGCAAGCACTTCCTTGGAGATTATCTATAGATAGATAGATATAAATTCCCATTTATTTCTAGCTTTCAACTAACATGTCTATGCCACGATCTAAGCATGACATCTTCTAAAGCTTTAGATCCCGAATAACAATTCACATAATAAAGCAGAGAAAGAAAAGAGAAATCAATATCCAAGTTCATAACATAAATAAACTTTTCAACAGCCATCATCAGGGGCAGAGTGGTAAACATATAAAAGAGGATAGCTTTACTTTTCAACTTGTGAGCTACATCCTTTGGAGATAATCACAGCATTTTCATGATGCATAAATTGTATGAGTTAGGCCCACAAGTATAAGTTTCAAGATTTTGAAAAATATTTTTAGGTATAAATACATAATTTTTTAAAAAGAATTCCTAATCAGAGTATTGAGACAGGTATCATTGAGCAATCAATTAAATAAAACCTGTTCTTAAGCATTTGCATTATCGACCCAAACTCCATCACAATCTTCACGAACGCATTGTGGTTCATCTTCATCAGTTGTATTAGGATCCACTAGAGGCAGCCCATTACTAAAAGGTTGATGGTGAATTGAAGTTTCTTCCAACTCATCATTTGTGTAACCAAAGTAATCCCTCGTAGGAGTTGTGAGCACAATCGACCATGCATGATCTTTAGGATCCTCAATGTAAAACACTTGCTTTGCTAGACTACTCAAAATAAATGAATCATTTTTTAATCCAATTTTTTTAAAGTTGACCAAAGTAAATCCAAGATCATCTACTCTAACACCATTTTTATTGTCCACCCAAATGCATTTTAAAATTGGAATTCGAAATTGGTCGTAGTCTAACTCCCATATTTCATCAATTACTCCATAAAATGTCATATTAGATACGATTGGATTTTTGTCCTTTGCACTAGAAACTTGCATAGTGCTTGCATCTACGCTAACTCCCGAATTCTGTGTAACTCGTGCATCATCAAGTTGTTTGGTATGATAAGTCACTCCATCAATAGAGTAACTATGGTACTTGAACACATTTGGTCTAGGCCCACGACCAAAGGTCTTCAACTTTGGTGATATTGTTTGACTAGAGTTATCTATTTCATGTGCAACCTACAATTTACAAAGTACCATTATTTGAACTTACAAAGTACAAAGTAATATTAAAGTATAAAAGTTAATATAAGCATAATTATCTTTGGAACTTACACGTTCATGAAACCAATCAACAAATTGTTTGTTGTGTTGCTCATGTAGCCATTTCCCAGCCTTAGCTTTCTGAACATATTTCGACCTAACATGTGCTACGTGTTCACTAAAAAGAATATTAGATATATTAGAATCTAAATAATCAATTTTAATCTTAATGATAAGTTTTGATATATTACTTGACAAAAGGATCTATCTCTGCATCATTTGTCAATACATGATGATGTGCTTGCATCAACTCTGAACGGCTAACACAGCATACATGAGCACTCCCTAGAGGCCTAGTAAGCTCTTTGTGTTGATGACTTGAAGGAATCCCAATTGTTTGCACATTTGAAAGGTAGTTTGAACAAAACTCCACAGCCTCTTCAATAATATAACTTTCTGCCATGCATCCTTCAGGTCGAGTGGGACATCGCACGTAATTCTTTAAGACTCTCATGAACCTTTCAAAAGGATACATCCATCTATACCAAACAGGTCCACATAACTTGACTTCTCGTACAAGATGTACAGTTAGATGAATCATGATATCAAAGAAAGATGGCGGGAAGTACTTCTCTAGGAGGCACAATGTTGTTACAATATCATTTTGCATATCATCTAACTTCGAGACATCTATCACTTTGCTACACAACATATTGAAGAAGAAACACAATCGAGTGATAGTATTTCTAACATTATCTGGCAAGACACCACGAATAGCAATCGGGAGCAATTGTTGCATTAATGTATGATAGTCATGTGACTTGAGACCAAGAAGCTTCAAATCTTTCATTGAGACCAAATTTCGAACATTAGAAGAGTATCCGGTAGGCAACTTCATTCCAGACAAGGATGAGCAAACTTTTCTTTTTTCTTCCTTAGTCAAAGTATAAGGAGCCGGGGGTAAATATGTTTTCTTATCCCCAACCTTGGCGACCAACTCAACCCTCACATTCATCTCTTCAAGGTCTCGTCTAGCTGCTACACCATCCTTTGTTTTTCCTGGAATGTCAAGTAGTGTACCAATGAGACTCTCGCACACGTTCTTCTCAATGTGCATGACATCAAGAACATGTCTGACATGAAGATGTTGCCAATACTCGAGTTCAAAGAATATAGACTTCTTCTTCCAACACCCAAGATCCTTCTTTACCAGATCACGACTCTTTTTTCCCCAGTTGCATTGAATTTCTGAAACTTTAATAAGCACTTCGTGACCTTTCAATGGTTTTGGAGGAGGATCTAATTCTTGTTCTCCATCAAATGCTTTCTTTTGCTTTCGATAAGGATGATGTCTATTTAGAAACCTTCTGTGTCCCATGAATGACATTTTTCTACTGTACTTCAGCCATTTTGTAGTTGTGTTCTCACCACAAATAGGACATCCCTTATATCCTTTAACAATGCACCCAGATAAGTTTCCATATGCTGGAAAATCATTAATTGTCCACAATAGGACAGCCCTAAGTTGAAACTTTTCACCTCTGTATGCATCATATGCATCAATGCCTACCCATAAATTTTTCAAGTCATCAATCATAGGTTGTAGGTACACATCGATGTCATTCCATGGTTGCTTAGGACCGGATATCAAAAGGGTCAGCATCATAAATTTCCTCTTCATGCACAACCATGGAGGAAGGTTGTATGTGACCAATACAACTGGCCAACAACTATATGCTGAACTCATGTTACTATGAGGGTTGATTCCATCTGCAGACAATGCCAATCTAAGATTTCTAGATTCTGAGGCAAAATCTGGCCATTTATGGTCCACTACTTTCCAAGAGGGTGAATCAGCAGGATGCCGCATATGTTCATCACACACTTTCTCATTAGCATGCCAAGTTAATTGATGTGCCAACTCTTTATTGAGGAACATTCTTCTAAATCTTGGTATAGGTGGAAAGTACCACACTACCTTCGCTGGGACCCTATCAATTATCTTAGAATCCTTACCCACCTTCCACCTTGATGCCCGACAAGTACGACAACTTAGATCTTTCTTGAACTCCTTCCAATAAAGGAGACAGTCGTTGGGGCATGCATCGATTTTCTCATATTCCATTCCTAATGTTGCCAAACTCCTCTTTGCTTCATACATGGTGGTGGGCAACTCATTGTTATCTGGGAGCATATCCTTAACTAACACAAGTAGGTCAGCCATACTCATTTCACTCCAGCTATATTTCGCCTTCAAATTATAGAGTTTCACAATAGCTGATAATTTTGTGAATTTGGTGCATCCAGGGTATAAAGGCTTCTCCGCTTCCTCAAGTAACTCTATGAATTTATCTGGACTTTTTGAATCTTCGTACGCCGCATGCACCATATCATCTAAGGGTTCCCATGGCAAATTACTACCCGAGTCTTGCTCTTCTTCGTCATTATCATGCATTGAAGACATATTTTTACGTCTCTCACCATGAAAAATCCATGTACGATATGTTTTATCCATACCGTCACGAATCAAGTGTGCTCTTATGTGGTCTACAGAAGTCTTCTTGAAATTTCCACATTTCACACAAGGGCATGGTATTAGATTCGGATCAGCAACATTTTTTTTTGCAAATTCCAGGAATGCTTCTACGCCAAACTAATACTCTTGTGATAACCTGTCCTTCCAAACCCATTCTTTATCCATTTTTTGAAATCTCCTTATTTTGAAGCTAGACAATACCCAATAAGTTCATTTTAGTATTAGGTATTGAATATTAATTTACCTAAATTATTCACATGAACCAAATAGTACCTAAATAGTACAATGGGAATGTAAATAAAACACAAGGACTGTTATTTCCATCATGTGCTTGTTTGTGGGTGTAAGTACTTTTAACATATTCAAAAGCATGAAATATATGCTATTATTCCTCACAGAAACTGATATAATATATTTTTATTCAAATTGTCATAAATACGGCTTCTAGGCTTCTCTTTGGAAATATTTAAAGATTAAGGAATAAACAAAAAGTAAAGTTTCAGTAAGCTACACATTATAATGTCCACCCAAAATAAACTAGGATGTATATATATAAATGATAATGAGTGATTCACTAATTATTTCACAGAAGCAAGAAGCGTCATCTTTTTTTTAATATAAAGGAATGTAATAACAACAAACAAGCTGGAATATGTATGAACAAATAAACAAACAAACAATTAGATCTTTATCCATTTTAGGAAAATTTAGATTCTACAATCGGATCAGCAGCATTTTTGTTTTGAAAATAATATCCTATAGCTAGCACTAGCAGTAATCGGTGCTGGACAGATGTGCAAAACTAGGGCAGAATCCATGGGCCTATTTTAATTAGGCCCAGTATATAAAATTTCCATGAAGATGGATTGTGTTGAATCTATATATATTAGGTCCAATAAATAAATAAAATTTTCATGGACTAATGGTGATAATAAAGGAGGCATTGTGACATCAATAATAGTCAGAAGCACAGAAACACAATTCAAAGAAAATCATCCCTTAAGCAACTTCAAACTTAAATTAGTCATTTCTTGACTAAGGGACACAAATAACGAATTGGGACATTCATGTTTTTATTACCCCTGTGTCAATCCAAAACAAATACTCCCAAATTAAAGCAGTAATATGAAGATCAGTTCTTTCTAATTGATCCAATACAACAAGCTATACACATTTTTTTCTTTTTTAATGAGAAGGTGAAGGTTGCACATCCATTAAATCTCGTTTAGCCAAAGCACACAAACAATTATTAATCAGGATGTAGAAAAGTACCTGGGTTTAGAGCTGCGAAAAGATTGCTGAATTTTCTGCAGTGAGTGCTCCAAGAAGAGAAGAGGGTACCGAATGCGTTGACGAGCAAAGTATGGGACAAGTGTATTTGCTCGTTGACTGAGGTTGAGGGACGGGAATAAGTTGTTCAATATGTCGAGTGCTTCAGATGAATAAGTTTCCCTGCCAACTAGGCAGTATATGCCACTAGCAGAAGGATTCTCAAATGCTAAAATATGAGCAAGAACAACATGCATTCTATGAGTAAAGTAAGAAATAAAATAAATTTATGAGAAAAAGTGATAATATGAATAATTAATGAATATGGGAAAGGTGAACTGCATATAGAAAGTAATAATAAGTTTTATAAGCATTTTAGTTGTGATAACTAAATTACAAATCTCTAACTTGAACGATTCATTGAGATGAATTCCAAAGCATAGTCTTTATGTTTTATAATATGAATAATGACACTTGAAAGTTTAAAAATATGTATATGTTAAAAAGTAAAAAAAAAAATTACATATGGGAAGATATGAATTTTGTAGGAATATCAAACAATCCAATTAAAGACATATTTTTGTGAACATAGTCAGATTGCAGCTAATCCCAAGACATCATTAAATCTGATATTTTCCTTTCCATAATGGGGAAAGACGGATTATAGGACTCAGATCATTCTTTGACAGCAACTAATTCTGGAATTCAGATTTATTTTGCATTAAATTCATTGCTTATGCCAAGTATCTACACAGAATCTAGTACACAAAAAGAAATTATAAGTTATATTAACAAGTGTTGGTCATTCATTCTCACATACAGCCCCAGAATGTAGAACGCACACAAAGTCACATATTCTTCATCATATATTTCAATGACCATATAAGAATCACCATCATGAGAACTAGAAGCAAACTATCTAAGAAAGCAACAAACCGCGAGAAGCGGCTACACTAATAAAAGCAGTAAACAAGGAGAGATACAAAAAAATTATGTTTAGTACTCACATTACCAACAAACAATTAATGATCATTACATAATTTCATCACACAACACCAATAAAACAACTGAAAATAGCAAAATCCAGTAGCTATACGGCAGAAAAAGTAACAGAAGCAACATTTACAATTAGAAAACATTGATTTTTTGAAATCTAAGCATTCATCTTAGGATATAATCAAAAATCAAGTTCATATTTATATTTCAGATTATCATATTTAGGCAAATAGAAACAGGGGTTTGTTTCTTCATGTGTCTCATTTATTCTAGGCAACAAAGCAACAATATTCATCAACACACCAAGCAGCCAACTCAAAAAGCATGAAACCCCATAAAGTTAGAAACCAAAAGATCAAGAATACGTTATACCTTTTCACTCCACAACTCACTGGATTTGGATGGAACCATTATCATCTCTCTCTCTCTCTCTCTCTCTCTCACACACACACACACACATACACACAGTTTACAACTAAAAAATGTTGGTGAAAATTAGAAAAAAACAGTGTGAGAGAATGAAGCAAAGAGAAGAAGAATCATGAAGAGATTGAGTTTTAATCTAAAAAAAAGTTTATAAAATATCGAATTACACTGAAAAACCAACATGATTGAGTGTTCTTCATCCCATATAGGGACTTCAATATACTCTAAGAAACTACAACTCTGACTTAATTGAGTCTAATATACATTAAGAATCTACAGCCTAGACCGTTTGTGTAAAACCTTTCCAGAAAACATAGATTCTTTATAGATTCTTTACTAACAAAATTTAGGGCAAAGTTTAACTAGGGCAAGGTTTAATTACCTTGGGAGAAAGTGTCGTTCACAAACGCCGGATGAGGATACCGGACAAATCACGGTGACGCGCGACTTTGGTTCTCTGGCTAGGGCACGATACAGACGATTTCTTCTATGGGTGATGGAGGTAGGACGATTCTCGGTGGCGCAGAGCTACTATGGGTGGCCGGACGGGAATGGAGGTATGACGGGAAGTGCAGAGCTGCTATGGGAGGCCAGACGGTGGCCCGCGGTGGAGGTCGACTAGCTAGGGCACGAGTAGAGAAGAAGAGAAGGGTGATTTTTTCTAAGTCTGCGTTGGGTAGGAAAAGAAGAGACGTGATTTTTCTAAGTTATAATATTTATACCACTATTTATTTATTAAAGAAAATTTAAAAAAAAAAAAGCTACGACAACGGGAAAAGACAACGGGGGATTAAACCCGTTGTCTTTCAGCGCTTTTTAAAATTTAACTCAACGGTGATTTATAAGACAACGGGATTAGAACTTAAGACAACGGGTAGAACCAATACCCGTTGTCTTTTCCCTGTTGTGTTAAGCTGTTTTTGGCATAGTGACACCACATTACTCCATAGGAATCATAAACTAACACACAAGGGTATTAGCCCATGGCTAATTGGGAAAACAAATGAACAATTGAACTAACTACAATCATCATCATGCTGAAATTTAATAGAGAATACAAAATCTTACCTATTACAATGAAATTGGGAGAGATACTAATTACCTTGAAATGCTAGAATATGATCCGACAATGGAAAACAAAATTCAATTGGTAGAAACTTAGTCCTAATTGAGGCGAGAATGCGGGAGCAAACGGATCGATGATCCGAATGGTAGATCAAAAGTTATCGATGAAATCGTAAGAAGAAATCTTATAAACCCAACTAGTAACTACCTAATTCTCTCTCTAAACTAATCTAAGAACTTGGAATTATGAAGATTATGACTTAGATCCTCTAAGAATTTGATCCTTGAGGTATTTATAGTGCCCACAATGTTTAGTCTAAAATGCCCTTCATTAAACTCGCGAAAAGACGAAATAACCCTTGAAAGTGTGCCAATCCGAGCCTTCGCACAATCCTACACTGGTGGTCGAACGATCCGGATCGTGCAAGCACTTGTGCAGTCCATCAGCGAATGAACCTGGGAAATTCCACACGAACCCGAGCTGCTCCTCGCACGAGCGAATACTGGTGGTCACACGAACCCGGCTTGGTCTAGTTCGATCGATCCTCGACTTCCTCGTTTCCTTCATATCTTGAGTTTTAGAGCTTCGATTGACTCGATTCTTCTTCCGTTGTGACCCTCTCTTCGAACTCCTCGACATGGTATATCATATGCCTCTATTGGATCAACTCAAAATTTCTAAACTTTTACAAACTTGCTCATCTTTCCCCGGTTTTGCTCGTTTTCACTACAAAACACAACTTTCTAGCCAAAAAGGGTTAAATGCACAAAGTATAGCATTTTAGGGTCAAATATGAATATAAGCACATCAAAACCATATAGAAATGGATGCAAAAAGATGCAATTATGACCCTAATCACTTGATAAGCTAATCGAAATCATTCTTGAATAGAAACATTTTAGCTCATTCGATAAATGGGAACCTGGCATGAGAACATGTGCTGAATATGTCAGAAGTGATCAATCCTAGACATGAAATAGACGAATTAAGTTTATAAAGGTACACTTTGATAATTTTCTAAGGAAAGTTTGGTAAAAGTGCGTGAAGCATGCCATAAATTTGTGCCCATATTTCTTGCACAGCTGGTGTAGCATGAAGATACAATGAATATTTATTTGGAATAATGAATATAGACTCTCTTTGAGATGTCGTGAGGAATATATGGGTAAACTTTTCTTTGAAGCTCTATAGGAGTCATTTTTTCTTGATGATTTTGGAAAATAGCATGATGAATATGCACTGAGAAATACGTGACAATACTCTTGTGTAACATCTGATATATGCTTAGTAAAAGTCCGCTATGAAAGCAAGATTAGATGCATGTTTGTCTACCAAAAACACATGTGAGACTGGGTTGACCCCACAGCTGAGATGTTTTTTAGAAAATCGTTTCTAAAATAGCTTTTATGAATGGAATTCGGTATGCATTGAGAATTTGCATGGTGAATTGTTTTCTGAGGAATATGTTGTCGAAGCAAGATAAATCATGAAATGATGAAAAATGTA
>JAPKLY010001032.1:0-78508 GCA_026898435.1 Prunella vulgaris
TTATCCTGATCCAAGCCACATACGAAATAATCAGGTAATAACAGATACCTTCTGTAAGTCTTGACAAAGATGAGAATGACAAAAGTGTTGATGTGACCAAATATAGGAGGTTGATTGGATCATTGCTATATCTTACAGCAAGCAGACCTAACATTATGTTTTCAGTAGGTGTGTGTGTGCTAGATTCCAAGTTAATCATAAGGAATCACACTTGAATGCTGTAAAGAAGATCATCAAATATGTCAAATCCATTGCTGCTGACTCATTGGCTACACTGACTCGGATTTTGCAGGCTGCAAAATTGATAGAAAGAGTACTAGTGGAATTTGTTAATTCTTAGGTGAAAGAATGGTGGCATGGCACAGTAAGAAGCAAAACTCTACTGCTCTCTGTACAGCTGAAGCAGAGTACATTGCTGCTGGAAGCTGTTGTGCACAAATCTTATGGATGCAATATCAATTACAAGACTATTGGGTAGATGCAAGAGAAACTACTATATTCTGTGACAATACAAGTGTTATTGCTATTACACAGAATCCAGTGTTACACTCTAGATCAAAACACATAGATGTAAGACATCATTTCATAGGAGATAATGTTGAAAGAAGGATGTGAAATTGACAAAGATTCATACTGATTTGATTCTTGCAGATATCTTCACTAAACCTTTGTGTGAATTAAGATTTTTAATCTTGAGAGGTAATTTGAGAAAGCTAGAATTGTGAAATGACTCTGTGAAAATCACTAAATTGCAAAGACAAACTTAGAAAATTGAAAATCCATTAAAAAGGAAATATGCAGCTGCAAAGTCATTCAACTACAGAATTGTTAACTCTACAACTGTAGACTTGACATCGAACTGCAGATTCCTTATAAATGAAGACTTTCATATTCTAAACTTGTCAACTGCAAATTTAGAGAACTTACAGTACTTTGTACAATTCTGGGAATTAAATGAGACACTACAAATTCAGAAACACCAGTACTTTTGTTACAGGTATTTTGGATTATTCATCATTTTAATTAATAAAATGTTTGAATATATGTATCATTTAAAATTGAATTTAATGCTCATATGAGTTATATTTTGGAAACACTTTATTCCATGAGTTTTAGTTCGAAATTTAAACACTCATACATTTTAAAAGACAGTTCTACCCCTCCACTGTCTTGTGCACGTGTAAGGTAAGGTATTTAAAGGATCCTTGATTCCTTTGACCTCTCTTTAAATTTCCAAAACCCCTTAAACACTCACCATCCTCACTCTTCAAACCCCAATCTATGACTATGAAAGTTATCTTTGGTGCGCTTTTAAATTTCGAAGAGATACAAAGGAAACACCCCACAGATGATATGGAAAGCGTTTTCAGGCATATCATCAATCAAGGCGTTCACTTATGCACTACTGACTAGCGATTTGTGTTCGCACACAAATGCACTTTCCTACAAGTGTATAGGATCGTGTAGTGGTAAGCTGACCAAGTTATAAATATCGAATTCACGGGAAGCAGTGAGATAAATCTAATCCTAAGAATTGTGTGTGAGTTTGTGGAATAAAATAAACAAGAATGAAATTGCAGGATTTGGTTTCTATCTAATTACTAACTAAAGCATATAATTGAAATGAACCAAGAATATGAAAATAACAACCTAAACTAAAACGTGCAGGAATGATGAGATGCTTCGGGTGAATTCTGTTTTGTATCAATTAAATTCAATTGCCTAAAATTCATTTATAAAAGTTATCTAATGAGTAAGTCAGACATTAATGTCCTGCTGAGATAGAACTCTCATTCATATTTCAACACCTTAGTAATCTTGTTCTCAGTTTCTAAGCATATCTCGATGTCAAAGAAACCTTAACTCAATCCTATATTCCATTACTATAAAGTAAATAATCTTACCATTCTCACTCAACTCTCGTTTTGTCATAATTATGACTCAATTATTCATCAATATAAATTAAAACTCTAATTATTTCAATGACCTACTAAAAGAACTCATCTCATCAAAGAACCTACAAAATAAATTGAAGTCAAAAACTATAATGATTCATAATTTCCTTCACCCAAAGCAAATGGTCTAATTCATGACTAAATGGTCAACATGCATAATTGTGATAAACAGAATCATACCAATTAACAAAAATAAATCAAACATAACAAAGCTCATAGCATGAACAATTGCAATCATATGCATAAATCCTAATTAAAACTTAAAATTAAAATCTGAAATAATAAATTCCAAAATAGAGTTGTTGCAAATACTAAGAAATAACTAATCTACTGTGCATGTTGTATTTCATATGCTTCCATATTATAAACACTTTTACGATAGATTATAGTTTATATTCTCCTAGCTTGATCGTTTCCCGACATAGTCACTTTGTGACGAACTGGGTTAACAACTCTGTGTTATATATTTACGCTTTAGGCTTTTCTCTCGATTACAACACGTTATCAGCACGAATCTCTACGAGGAATAAGGATTCACGAGAGAATTGCTCCAGCAATTTTCGGATCGGATTCAAAACTCAACCTTTAGATTATTAATTTTTGGATTTAGCAATTTACTGTGAGTATTTTTGTTATGATCCTGATATTAATCTGAAATATCATTAAATCCATGCTTAGAAATTTTTTTTCGTATGCATATATAATACCTGAATAAATATGCTATATCATGATTTATTTCATGATCAGAATATGTGAATATATGATTCTTGTATATTCGAATATGCATATGTTTATGGCTTTTTTTTTCCCCTGTATATAATGCTCTGAAAATTTGTTATGCTCTTTATACCTTCTGTATACCATATATGCTTATATGTATATATGCATCTCTGAAATCTGTGACTACTCAATATTCCTGTATGAATGAATTGGTACTGCATAACAAAACCAGATACAAAAATCGATCCCTCAGATCGACTATTCTGTTTACAGTAACCCAGCAATTATTTGGAAATTTTTTTTCTCCCTTTTTCGATCAGTTCTGAAATCCACTGATTTGCGAAAACAATCCTGAATTTTTTTTTTCCTTAAACCCCCCCCTGTTTCTGAGAACCAATTTTTCTGAGTATCAATACCCTTTCGAAAAACAGATGGAATTCAATTCTCTGAAACAAAATCAATTTCGAAAACCCAGATTTCTTTGGGATTTTTACGAAACTGTACGCGAAACTTTTCTACCAATTTTTGTGAAACACAATTGTGCCAATTTTCGCAAACCCAACTGTGCCAATTTCGAAATGTTTTTTTTTGTGAAAATTTTGTGAAACCCATTGAAAAACAGATTGAATTTTCGAAATCAGAAACTCAGTTTTAAAATCGAAACCTGGGATTAAACCTGGGATTATATCGAAAACCTGAAAGGCGAAACCGGGCACGCCATGGCAGAGCGCGCAGGCAACCCCTTCGGCCCCTGAAGCGGCTCGACGGTCGGCCACCGTTTGCGGCGGTGACACGCCCGCGACGGCGCCTCAAGCCCAGAGCCGCGACGGCACTCCGTTCTGCCACAATAGTGCGACGGCGGCCGCGACGGCGCCTCGTCCGCGCAACAGCTCCCTCCACTAGCGGCGCCATCTCCGGCGCGACAGCCGCGACGGAGACTGTGTAATCGCGGCGGCATCCCCTATTTTGCGCGACGGCGCGCAGCTCCGGTGCACTGTGACGGCGGCACAGGGAAATGCACGGTGGTGCCCACGTGACCCCACATCGGCGAAAAATCCGCCTACGATCCGTCTTTTTCGGTGAAAATTACTCTTTCTTCTGAAATTGACCGAATGCCCATGTTTTGTTAATCACCCACGATCCGAAGAAACCCTATTTGTTTTGGGCCATTTGTCTTGGGCCGATCCAGTAAACCCTTCCATTTTTTTTGTTTTTGGATTTTTCTCATATTTGCCCATTATCCTTTTATAATTAGTTGCTCTACAAATCAAAACCTGGGTTCGTGACCTACATGGGCCGCCTAAATCATTGGGCCATTTTCTGAAATCCTAAATGGGCTAAGCCCTTTATATTAATAAAAAAACATTATACTTGGCCATTTTTTTAAAATTGATTGGACATTTTATTTAGTTGATCCTAATTAATTTGAATGCTAATAATTATTTTTGGGCCCGAAGTCCCATTAATAAAATTCATAATGGTATTATGAAGCCCAAATCATCAAATTTTTTTTAAGGCCTCCAATAATTATTTTTGGGTCCGAAGTCCCATTAATAAATGTCTCATACATGTCATACACCCAATTCCTTTTAAATACCCCCTATTATTAATTTTGTCATTGCATTTTATCTAGAGCCCTAAATATTTAAATGCTACAAAACAATAATAAATCTAAATTTATTAATTCATTTCTTTGTAGAAACAACATGTCAAACATCACTAAACGCGAATTTGATGAACTGGCACTAGATGGCCACAATTATTTGACATGGGCTTTAGGCGTTGAAATCCACCTAGCTTCAAAAGACTTATTCGACACCACCACACAAGGGTGGAAATCCACTCCTACCTAAAAGGCACAAGCTCTAATCTTCTTAAAACAGCATCTTCACAAAGATCTTAAGAACGAATACCTCACTGCAAAAGATCCATCGACGTTGTGGAAATCCCTCCAGGATCGATTCCAACAACAACACGATGTGATCCTCCCCGAAGCCAGACATGAATGGATAACACTTCGTTTCCAAGACTTCAAGTCTGTAACGGAGTACAACTCCGCCCTACATCGCATAGTTTCTCAGCTTAAGCTGTGCAAAGAAACAATAACTGATGATCAGTTAATTGAAAAAACTCTTTCCACTTTCCACGCTAGTAATCTTGTACTCCAGCAACAGTACAGGGCCAAAGAGTATCAATCACACTCCGAGCTCATTTCTGCACTTTTAGTCGCAGAAAAGCACAATCAATTGTTGATGAAAAATCACAATACTAGACCGGTTGGCTCACAAGCTGTGCCTGAAGCACATGCTACTCGAAGGAACTCTAGAGGCCGTAAATGTGGAAAAGGAAATGAGGCGAGTGGGGGCCATGGATCGACCCGAGGTCGAGGCCGTGGTAGGGGAAGAGGTCGAGGTCGCAACAATGCACAACCTAGTGCAACTGAAAAGAATGCACCTCAAGATAAACCATTAAGCTCAAGTGCACAGAACAAGTAACTCTGTCACAAGTGTGGATGCGACGACCATTGGTCTCGCGAGTGTCGAACCCCAAAACATCTAGTGGAGCTATATCAACGTATGCTTAAAGACAAAAAGGGGAAGGCTCCTAAAGGTGAATCACACCACACCAACCTACCCGAGACAGGCTTTGACATGGAGAAGGATGACCTCTTGGCGGGTGATAAAATGTCTGTAGACGCCTTTGGAGACAATGAGTGATCAACACCAACTTGCAGTTTACTTGCTTTATTAGACTTCTTTGATACTATTTGTTATTTGGTTTGACCAGCAAGTTTTGACTAGCTTTTATTTGACTATGTCGCATGATACATTTTTATGGCTTTTATGAATGCTTATCGATGCTTTAATTTTACAGTCAAATCCAATTGTCGATCACTTATTATCTACAAAAATAATTCAATACGTTTTTGATAAAGTAGGACCTAAGTGATCCCCTGTGCGGCAGATCAATCAGCGTCTGTAATCTTGGCTCTCATTAGCATTCCTCATATCTAAACGTACAATTGTGTGCTTATGGAGATTAATGTTTTGTGCTTAGTAGATAGTGCTACTACACATACTATCTTGAAAGATAGATAATTTTTCCAAACATTAACTGAAAAGAAAGGAAGTGTCACTACTATTTCTGATGACGACATACAAATCGTTGGCTCCGGAAGAGCCTCGATCATTCTACATATGGGTACCGAATTAATAATAAAAAATACTTTATTGTTTCCACAATCAAAGCGTACCCTCCTCAGTTTTAAAGACATTCGACAGAATGGCTATCACATTGAGATGATTACTGAGGATAATAGTGAATATCTGTTAATGACTCACTATTTAAATTGTCGTAAACACATCGTCGAAAAACTTTCATCTTTCTCCTCTGGCTTGTATTTAGGACATCCCGGACAAACCATGATGCGTCGGATTCTATGTAATTCATCTGGCCATAACATAACACACAATAGAATCCCTTCTGTTAATGAATACATATGTGATGCTTGTACAATGGGTAAACTTATAATTCGTCCTTCTAGTAGTAAAGTAAGAACTGAATCTCCTAAATTCCTTGAGTGGATTCAAGGAGATATTTATGGACCGATACACCCAGCATCTGGACCATTCCAATATTTTATGGTCCTAATAGATGTATCCACTCGGTGGACTTATGTCACCATGCTATCCACTCGCAATACTGCTTTCGCAAAGCTTATTGCATAGATTATTCTGTTGAGATCTCAATTCCCAGATCATCTTATTAAATCCATTCGTATGGATAATGCCAGTGAATTCACCTCTAAGGTATTCGATGTTTTTTGCATGGCACTGGGAATCAAAGTGGAGCATTCGGCCCTTCATGTTCATACTCAAAATGGTCTAGCTGAAACATTAATTAAACGTCTTAAATTAATCGCTAGACCGCTACTACAAAAAATGAACTTACCTGTTTCATGTTGGGGGCATGCTATTCTACATGCATCATCACTAATCCAATTTTGACCAACTGCATATCATGAATATCCCCCTATTCAACTCTTGCGTGGAAATGAACCTAACATTTCCCATCTGCGTACATTCGGTTGTGCAGTGTATGTTCCCATACCACCACCTAAGTGAACATCTATTGGCCAACAAAGGAAACTCGGTATTTACATCAGTTATGTATCTCCCACCATACTTAAATACCTCGAGCCTTTAACTGGGGATCAGTTTAGAGCCCGTTTCGCTGACTGCACATTCGATGAAGATCTATTTCCGGCCTTAGGGGGAAAGAAAAATACCACGATTAATAAATGCCGTGAAATTACTTGGAACACAAAAGATCTTCAGTTCTTAGACCCACGCACAAATCAAACTGAACTTGAAGTTCAAAAGATAATAAATTTGCAATACTTAGCAAATAGTCTGCCAGATGCATTCACTGATCATAAAGGCGTGACTAAGTCGCATATACCTGCTGTAAATGCGCCTCAAAGGGTACAACTCCCTTTGAAGACAAATGTTAATCCCCCATGTGCCAGAAGCGTAAAGGAAGCATTAACATAAGCGAACCAAGTTCGCGTAAGTGTAAAGCTAGAAAACACACTATGTCACCCCTAAAATCTCTTGATGAGATTCGTCCTGAAGATGAAAATCAGAGTTAAAATGCACGTGCAAAAGTAAACAATGACTCTATGAATGCGAAATCATCAGACCAATACTCTTTGGGAAATGAAGAGGATCTGGTCGATGTAAACATTGAAGTTTCAACAAACTTCGTAAACACGGGAGAAACTTATAATAGAAACACAACTGTTGTCGAAAACACATTTGCAGCCTTAATTGCCTTCACCATTTCGAATAATGATCTAGATCCTGAACCCCAAACTATATCCGAGTGCCGAAAGCGCTCCGATTGGGTGAAATGGGAAACTGCAATAAAGGCAAAGCTAGACTCGCTGAACAAACAAAAAGTTTTCGGTTCCATCGTTCGTACCCCAAAAATGTTGTCCATGTTGGATACAAGTGGGTATTTGTGCGAAAGCAAAATGAGAACAATGAAATTGTGAGATACAAAGCGAAGTTAGTGGCTCAAGGGTTTTTGCAGAGACCCGGTATTGATTTCGATCAAACCTACTCTCCTGTTATGGATGCTATAACATTCCGCTTCCTAATATCCATGGCAGTTAAACTAAACTTAGAAATGCAGTTAATGGACGTAGTCACCTCATACTTATACGGATCATTAGATTCTGATATCTATATGAAAATCCCTGATGAATTAAATATTCCCCAGATGAGGAATAACGAACATCATAGTATGTTCAGCATTAAATTGCTAAGCTCGTTATATGGCTTAAAACAATCAGGTTGTATATGGTATAATCGACTAAGCGAATTCCTCTTGAAGAAGGAATACGTAAATAACGAGGCTTTTCATTGTGTCTTCATTAAGAAATCCCTTAATGGCTTTTGCATCATCTCGGTGTACGTTAATGATCTAAACATTATCGGAACAAGGAAAGAGATTGAAGAAGAAAGTTCAATCTTAAAAATTGAATTTGAAATGAAAACTTTGGGTAAAACCAAGTTCTGTCTCGGCCTGCAGATCGAGCATTTTCCTGAAGGAATACTGATACACCAATCAGCTTACCTAAGAAAGTGTTGGAGAGATTTCATATGGATAAATCTCATCCTTTAAGCACTCCAATGGATGTCCGTTCCCTCGATTTGGAAAAGGACCCATTTAGACCTAAAGAAGATACCGAAGAGCTATTGGGACCTGAAGTTCACTATCTAAGTGCAATTGGTGCACTGCTCTATCTTGCAAACCGCACTAGGCCTGATATTGCCTTTGCAGTCAATCTACTTGCAAGATTCAGTGCCTCCCCTACGAGGAGACATTGGAATGGTGTGAAGCATATCTTACGATATCTTCAAGGTTCATAAGATCTTGGCCTTTTCTATCAAAGAAACCAAGACAAGTCACTTATAGGTTATGTTAATGCTGGTTATCTATTTGATCCACATATTGTGAAATCGCAAACGGGTTATATTTTCCTCTGTGGTGGAACAGTCATTTCATGGAGATCTATCAAACAAACTTTGGTGACCACATTGTCAAACTACTCAGAGATCATACTCTGTACGAAACTGCACGAGAATGTTTTTGGTTAAAGTCCCTTATAAAATACATTCACGATTCATGTGGTATCCCTTCTGTTGACTTAAGCCCCTCAATTATCTATGAAGATAATGATGCATGTATTGCACAAATGAGCAATGGCTATGTCAAAAGGAACTTGACGAAACATATTTCCCCAAAATTCTTTTATCTTCCCGAACTCCAAAAGAGTGGTGAGATCACGATAAAATAAGTACGCTCAAGTGACAATCTAGCTGATGTGTTCACTAAATCCCCATAATAAAAGACAATGGGAATAAATGGGTATTAATACGAAACAAAATGAAGTTGAGAGATACAAAGCGAGATTAACAACTTAAGGGTTTTTCGCAGTGACCCATTATTGAGTTTGATGTGATCAAACAAATTCTCCTGTTGTTAATATTATAAAGTTCTGCCATATATCCTTGGCAGTTAAATGCAGTTAATGGACATAGTTACCACATACTTATACGGATCATTAGATTCTGATATCCATATGAAAATCCCTGATGGGTTAAATATTCCCCAAATGAGGAATAACGAACATCGTAGTATGTTCAGCATTAAATTGCAAAGCTCGTTATATGGCTTAAAATAATCAAGTCATATGTGGTATAATCGACTAAGCGAATTCCTCCTGAAGAAGGAATACGTAAATAACGAAGCTTTTCCTTGTGTCTTTATTAAGAAATCCCTTAATGGTTTTTGCATCATCTCGGTGTATGTTGATGATCTAAACATTATCGGAACAAGGAAAGAGATTGAAGAAGCAAGTCCAATCTTAAAACTGAATTTGAAATGAAAACTTTGGGTAAAGCCAAGTTCTGTCTCGGCTTGCAGATCGAGCATTTTCCTAAAGGAATACTGATACACCAATCAGTTTACCTAAAGAAAGTGTTGGAGAGATTCCATATGGATAAATCTCATCCTTTAAGCACTCCAATGGTTGTCCGTTCCCTTGATTTGGAAAAGGACCCATTTGGACCTAAAGAAGATACCGAAGAGCTATTGGGACCTGAGGTTCCCTATCTAAGTGCAATTGGTGCAATGCTCTATCTTGCAAACTGCACTAGACCCGATATTGTCTTTGCAGTCGATCTTCTTGAAAGATTCAGTGCCTCCACTACGAGGAGACATTGGAATGGTGTGAAACATATCTTACGATATCTTCAAGGTTCACAAGATCTTGGTCTTTTCTATCAAAGAAACTAAGATAAAACACTTGTAAGTTATGCTGATGCTGGTTATCTATCTGATCCCCATAATACGAAATTGCAAACGGGTTATATTTTCCTCTGTGGTGGTACAGCCATTTCATGGAGATCTGTCAAACAAACTTTGGTGACCACATCGTCAAACCACTCAGAGATCATAGCTCTGTCGAAACTGCACGAGAATGTGTTTGGTTAAAGTCCCTGATAAAACACATTCACGATTCGTGTGGTATCCTTTCTGTTGACTTAAGCCCATCAATTATCTATGAAGATAATGTTGCATGTATTGCACAAATGAGCAATGGCTATGTCAAAGGGAACTTGAAGAAACATATTTCCCCAAAATTCTTTTATCCTCACGAACTCCAAAAGAGTTGTGAGATCACGATAAAACAAGTACGCTCAAGTGACAATTTAGCTGATTTGTTCACTAAATCCATTCCCACTTCGACTTTTGAAAAGTACGTACATGGAATTGGGATGCGTCGACTTGGAAGGTTGTTATCTTCAAGGGGAGTATCAAATACTAAACAATCATAACGATTGGATCCTCAAGATTGTTTATAATACTCCTCTGGGTAACTCTTGTTTTCTTCCTTGTCATTATTATGTCCAAGGGGGAGTGTTATAATATATTGGAATAATATATTATATTATTTAGTGGACATAATATTAGATTATAGTCCAGTGGGCTTTAGGCCCACAAGACTTAGATGTTAGGGTTAGGTACTTATATAATGTATCGTTCCTTGTATTTCTCACACTTAAACATTGTAAACACTTTTACGGCAGATATAGTTTATACTCTCCTGGCTTGGGCGCCCCCAGACGTAGTCACTCTGTGACGAACTGAGTTACCAAACTCTGTGTTATTTACTTTACGCTTTTCTCTCGATTACAACATTCTCCACTCAAATTTGAAAGTGTAACTGACAAAATATTATGTATAAATTTCACAATAAAGTTAATTTTATGTTGTTTTTTTTATGGGCAGATAGGATAATATAAATTTATTTTAGAGTGAATTTTATATTCACATAATAACAATTTGTATGATGGATTGATTTTCACTATTTATGATCAATATCAATAGTTTTTTCATCTTGATTATGAGAATATTTTGTTCTTTTTTATGTAGAAAATTAGGAAAAAAAACTACCTCCTGTACAATAGAAATGGTTAGGATAAAAAACTGTTAAAAGAACTGTTTTGTCTTAGGGAATGAGTGGAGTTGTTTTATAAGGAAAATAGTTTATTTTAGTGAATAAGATTGATAAATAATTTTCTTTTTTTAACAATAATTGGTTTAATTTATTTTTGTATGACAGTATACGATAATTTTTTTATTATAGATTAATAGCACATTTACCGAACATAGAATAAATGGAATAATATATCAATATTGTTTAAGGATAATCGAAAAAGCAAAATGAAGAACACAAAATTTGTTAACCCAGTTCACCTGAAAGGCTACATCTGGGGGCGTACCAAGCCAGGAGATTATTCCACTATTCTGTATATGAGATCCCTTTAAATAGGTTACAAACTAGGGTTTACATGAATATAAGATACAAAATAAAATGACTAAACTACCCTCCTATCAATTACTTTTGATGAAGGCACATAAATGTAATTTCCTTCAACACTCCCTCTTGTGCCAAATCAAAAGGATAAATGGTGCATTAATGTTGTCTCGATAAAAACCTTGCCAAGTAACATACATGTAAGAAAAATAAACATTGGTCGAAGGGAAATTAAGTTGCAACGCACCTATGTTAAGACTCCCCCTGAAGTCTACACCTCTCAATTGATAGGTACATCTATCAAGTGAGTTCAGAAAGTTTACACATCTCAATTCCTTTAAGATGTTTCTCAAAAGTTATCTTGAATAATGATTATGTAAATAATTCAGCCACATTTTCTTTAGAGCTTACTTAAATTACTTGAATCTTGAGCGAAGATTGTTGTCGCATGTTATAGAAAAATTTCGGTGATATATACTTTATATTATCACCTGTACAAACAGTTTCATCTGTTCAGTGCATACAATATATAAACATATGATCTTTAGTAATAGAACTCAAATCACCGATTTCTTGAATGTGTGATGAGACTATACTAAATACACTCACAAATTGCTTCGTGTAAGGTACTAATCTCTAGATGGCTTAAAGAGATAGCTATCAAAGTTTTCTTAATTGATGCCCAAGATATCACCATGTTTCTCATGGTAAATACATGATCAATTTGGGAATATTCATGTGGTTAACATATAACCAACATTAGTAGAACCAAATAACATATTATTTGGTGTATAAGTGTATAGGATAGCATTAAATATTTTCTTAAGGGTTGCAATTTCATCTGCAATACTTTCAACATTTATATATAGTAAATAACATGCCCATGTCACTGGTTTCTTTTAAGTATCAAAGTACATTCTTGACACTATTCCAATGATATTGTGTTGGTCCTGTAATAAATTTAGATAACAAGTTCATTGAGAAAATAATATCTAGCCGAGTATATTGAGCTAAGTACAATAATGCACCTATTGCACTTGAACAAGGAATTTCAGTTCCTAATATCTCTTCGTCATTTTGCTTTGGACGAAGGGATATTTCTTTACATCCAAACATCGGTCGATCACGAGAGTGCTAACAGAATGCATTTTATCCATATTAAATCACCTGAACATCTTTTGGACATATGCAGACTGGTGGATAAGTATCCACAAACTCAATAAAGTTGAGTTTTCCCAAGATCCTTTATCTCAATAATTTTAGTTAGTTTCAAGATTTCTCTTATTACATTAAGAGTACCTATGTTCATCCATCAACATAAGTATCATAATCGCAAACCCAAAACTCATTTTCTTTATAAATACGAAGGGGCATTGTTTTTTGTTGTTGTAACATTTCCCAATCAAGTAGTCACTTGACTTGGTTAATAGAACGTCATCAGACACTTTCATATATATCTCTGAATTAAGATCCCTATTGAGATATACAGTAACCATATTCATAAGCTGCATTTCCAATCCTTCGGATGCTACTACGCTAATTAAGTAGCAGAATGTTATAACATCTATAATAGGAGAGTATGTCTCCTCATAATCAATTCCAGAGCGTTATGAGAAACCTTGTGCTATAAGGCAAGTTTTCTATATCAGGACCATATATTTCTCATTACGCTTTATGACAAAGAGTTATTTATGTCCTATAGGCTTTACACTTGGTCGGGCTAGCACTACCGGTCCAAATACCTATAACTTTGTCAGAAAATCAAGTTCTACCTGGATTGATTCTTGTATTTAGGCCAATTTGCTCTTTATTGATATTCTACAACTGAGCTTGGTTCGATTTCATTGTGCTCTATATTTTCTTGAGCAATAGTATAACTAAATACATCACTAATCTACGTGCAATGTCTGTCCATCGACTCATATGCACTCTCATAATTAATAGAGATTTTTCATTCTCTGGAATCATATTAAACATCGGAGCATCCTCCAGTGATGATTCTTGGACATAACTATAAACAGAGATGATCTCATAAGATGTATTTTTGACATTGATGATCAATGAATTGAATTGTGCAACACCTACCATTCCTTCCTTTGGGTGGTGTCAATCGAACCAGGTGACCTCCCCCTTTTCTTTTTGGGAGCCACGGCCTCAACCACACCTCCACCAAGTGCGGTTGCAACACCTTTTCTACAGTGTTGTGCCCCTTATTGGGGACTTCTAACCCTACAGGCATATTTGCAGCTGACATGTATGACCCAGTCACTTTAGCAATATCGATGAACGAATCAGGCATCGAATCTGTTACATTCTGAAAGTTTATTATTTTACATCACTTTTTCATTGTGAAGTTTGGGGGATCAAATGAGACAAAGTGGGGATCAACCATGATACTTCCAGTCGTTCCCACAGAAAATTCTTTTTCTTATCTCCCCCTAATGATGGGAAGACTGCCTCATTCAAGTGACAATCCACAAATCTAGCGATAAATAGGTCGCTTGTCAAAGGTTCTGAGTAGCGGATAATTGTTCGAGATTCATATCAAATATAAATACCTAATCGTTTCTAAGAACCCATTTAGTGCACTGTGGGGGCGCAATATGCACATATGTTACACAACAAAAATGCGTAAATGTTAAATATCAGGCTTATATCCAGTTACCAACTGGTACACAGGTTGCTAACATTGGGTGT
This sequence comes from Prunella vulgaris, assembly GCA_026898435.1. NCBI lineage: Eukaryota > Viridiplantae > Streptophyta > Magnoliopsida > Lamiales > Lamiaceae > Prunella > Prunella vulgaris. Next base: position 14,263 of record JAPKLY010001032.1, read on the forward strand.
AGAACGAATAAGTAAAGATGCATGCAGTATTGCATAAACCTCATGCAGATATAGGCATGTTGGTGCGCATAACCAGTTCCTAACCACCATGTATTTTCTTTAAATGGTGGCCTCTTCGAGACCATTTTATGTAGCACGTGGGTATTAAGATACTTTACATTGATCCTGATATATATGCAATAATCATCATATGCTTTTGATGTAATAATGTATTGTAATTTGGGTGGTGAGCCCTAAAACATGTACTTTGTGCTAAGAGTTTTGCATGCATAATGTCTTGTGGACAGTAAAGTAACATGTGACCCGTATGTCAAAATATAATCCAGTACCATAAAATACTTGAATGAACCACATTCTGGAATAATTAATCAACAAATATCATCATGTATCTTGTGTAAGAATGAAATATTTTATTTTGTATCTTTAGCATAAATAGATCTCAATGTTACTTTTGCTAAAGAGTAGGCTTTGCAGAATGAGTGACTTGCCTTTAAAATTTATAATGAGGCATGGTGAGATGTAAATAGTGTATCTGGTGCTTCAGAAAATAAAAAAAAATGTGACAATGCAACAACGAGATAAATATAGTGCATTATATCAATTTTCATCTCATTTATATGTCACTAAAAATATAAGAATGTAATATGAATTCTTCAAATTATGAATTATCATATTAAAGCCTTTATACCTTAGTATCACATAGTCCGTCAATGATAAAGTATAATCTAAAAATTCGAATAATAGTGAGGTACATCCCACTAGATCGACATCTTAGTTCCTTTAAAATGTGTTTTCTTTCACATTTATTAGATATATTTAAAATTTCATTCTCACATTGTATCATAAATAACGTTGGCACAAATATTTTTAAAAAATTTACATGGTTCGATTAGCTCTTGATGCATAAGAAGTTTTTTTTTTATTTCAATAGTTGTCTTATTAGACATTGTTCCTTGTTCTTTTTAGAAATCTCATATCCTTTTGAGTTTCAATTTGAACAAAATGATTTACTTTTCAATTTGAGTTAAATGATTTACTTTTCATTTAATATTTTATTTTATTTCGTAAATGTATCACTTTACATCATGATAATATTTTTTTTTCAACCATGTATACTAAATAAATTCAGTACTTTTGAATAAAATCTAATGAACCAACGTTAATAAAACTAATGTCTCGTATCAAAATCCAACTCAAAATTCATCAATAATCTAAATAACTTTAAGACTAAAATGAATATTTTAAACAAATAAGGCATAATGCCTTTTCAACATTCTTGAAGCATGAATAATTCATTAGCAAAGTCCATGTTGCCATTAAAATTTATTATCGTGAGGCTAATATGGTGGATATCTTGTACTTTAGATTCCCTATATCATATATAGTTGTTTGCTATATATAGTGTGCTTGCAATATAGTTTAATATGATATACCACTGCTACACGTGGTGCATTATTCTCATATCCATATGGGTTCATTAATCAAAATTTGTTTTGAGAAATATCTTTGTCCTAGCCAATAGATTGTAAAAAAAAAAATGTGTCATTAGCTATAAGTTTTGAAAAAAAAATTGATTGAAAATTTCATTTCATTGAACTATAAGTTTTGAAAATATAAATGTCTCCAAGTGTCCATTTAAGGTCCCACACAATTCATTGTGTGTTGTCAATACGAAGAATGATGCTCAGTTTCTTTTGAGTCCAATAAAGTATAATTAGGTCGATTACGTTCAACCATTTATTATAACACCATGAAGGATATGAATTTAATATGCAAGCATAGCCATATATTTTTTTTTTCAAGAATATATTCATTTGAATTAGATTTTGACCCAAACCAATTAAAAAAATGGCCCAAGTCATTATAACTTAAGGCCCAAAACAGGCTGCCCATTTGAATAAATATACAGGCCCATATAAATTAAATAGACCCAGTGAAATAAAAGAGCCCAAAATAATAAAGCAGGATGGTCCAATTAAATATAAAAGGCCCAAAATTATACTTAGGCCCAGTTGGAATTGTAAGAAACCCAAAAGCCCAACCAAGGCTGAAAACGTAAATGGAATTGGTCAAGGGTTTTATTTTCGGCGAGAGATATCCATAGAAATTTTGGAAAAAAGTAACCGACGTCGCGGAGGCTCGCCATCGATGTTCACCCAAACGATGCATTTCCGGCAGCGCCGCGGGCACGAGTAATCGCCGTCAATCGTCTGGCCGTTTCAGGGGCCGAATCAGTGGCCGCCGCCGTCGCACGTTTCGCGCATCGCCATTTCAGTGGCGAACGTTGTTCGGCAAAGGAATCGACGTCGTGGTGTCACGTTGTCGTGCCGTCATTACTGTCACCGTCGGTTGAGGCCATTGCTTGGGCCATCGCACCGTCGCGCATAGCCGTCTGCCATTCAGTCGCGTATCGCGACGTCTCCGTCACCGTTCACATAGCTGGAGATCACCGTCGCACTACGCCGACCATTCATGGCCGGATTTTGTGCTCGTTTCAGGCGAAGGAGAAGACGACGATGGATGACGCCTGAGATGTACGTTGCGCACAGAGGCAGCGAGTGGCGCCGACCAATGCCTTCGCGCCGCCACCCACCATCGCGAGCCCATCGTGCGTTCACCGTCGTTCGTCGTGGGTAAGTAGTCACCGCATCGTTTCGTGTCTGCCGGATGCATCTCGTCATCGCGGTGCGAGTCCACTTCAGGGGACATCCGACTGTAGGTTTCGTAATTCAATTAGGAAAAACGAAGAATGTTTTTTGTTTCTGGAAATCGATTGTAATTTCTGATTTCTGGGAAATCGATTGTAAATTGGAAATCGATTGTAATTTCTGATTTCTGGTTTGGTCGATTTCGTTTCAGAAAAATCTGGGTTTTCTATAAAATAATGATTCTGGGTTATTGGTTTTGATAAGAACATGTAATCTCATATGAATACAGAGCATGTAGATACATAAATATATGAAGCATGATAGATATATCGGAGCATAAAATATATATGCCATTTGAATAGCCAAATTCATGTTGGTGGATCATATGCCATTTAATAAATCGGAAGCATTTGAACAAGAAACACAAGAATAGGCAGTTTCTATTTCACAGTTTGCAGATATAGATATGCGTATATCCAGATAATAAAATAATCAGATAATCATATATTTATATGGAAACATATGCGGATCATGATAGCATATACATGCATGTGAATATAAACATATTCTGGAGGATTCCTAACATGATCAGGATTATAATAAATAAATACTCACAGTAGTCGCTAAATCCAAAATTTAATTATCTGACGGTTGAGTTTTTGAATCCGTTCCAGATCCGTGAGCAATCCTCTCGTAAATCCTATTCCTCAGATGGCTAGAACTCGTGCTGATAACGTGTTTAAGGATAATCAAAAAAGCAAAACGAAGAACACAGAATTTGTTGACCCAGTTCACCTGAAAGGCTACATCTGGGGGCGTATCAAGCCAGGAGATTATTCCACTATTCTGTATATGAGATCCCTTTAAATAGGTTACAAACTAGGGTTTACATGAATATAAGATACAAAATAAAATGACTAAACTACCCTCCTATCAATTACTTTTGATGAAGGCACATAAATGTAATTTCCTTCAACAAATATAAATTTATTTTTGTGCTCAACAGTTGTCTTCTTTTTGCAAAACAATGTTTGAGTCCCAAAGAGGTACCTACTTGTTGATAGAATCTTGTAATTAAATGATTAAGTGGCTGTAATCGACTGATCCTATCAAACAATATCAAAGATTAATAATTGTTCTTGAATTGGAAATATAGAGAGAGAGCGTAGGAGAGCTTAGTGAGAGAAAGTATTTTGTGTATTATGAAACTTGGAGAGAGAAAGATACAAGGGGGACCTATTTATAGGTTTGCATGTGTGAGGTGACACCTTGTGAACCTACTTGGCTTTAGGTGTTGACAAGTGTCCTTTACACTTGTCTTTGCTCACTACTCATGCTACCTTTACAATGCTTGTCCTACTACACATCTACTTGCTTCTTATATACACGTTGCCTGATGTCCCTGGCCACGGTGAGCTTCTGGGCGAGCTTCGGTGTCTTGTATTGTTTCGAGAGTAATGTAGTGGTGGACTCTTGCTGGGTCTCTATGAGTGTGGGCGAGCTTCCCTTCAAGTGGGAAAGCTCGCCAACAAGCTTCTCTCTCCTGGGTATAGTTGGTCGTTGGACTTGGTTCATCAGGATCTTGGGAGAGCTTCTTTCTCATCTTGCCGAGCTTCTCCATGTTGACCTTGGTCAAAGCTGATGACGTAACTTCTACACAAGTTGGCGACCTTCTTAGCCTTGAGATAATTATTCTTGTGATTATCCTAGGGTAGTTCGCCTATCAACATTTGCCTCCCAACTCGCTCACATAATGATTCTTCTAATGTGTGGGCGAGCTGATTTGTCTCTATGGACGAAGGCTTGAGTGTTGGCGAACTACTCCTTAGTTGAATGCCGAGCTTCTGGGCGAGCTTCATTATGGCGGTTGGAGTGCTGACGCGGAGTGAGAATCAAGGCGTCGTGCATGCATTTTTAAGCCTCAGTTCCCGCACCTCATCATGATAACACTTTCAAATTCTTTGCAGACTAGTCCCTGCACTATCCAAATATTATTTTTTGCCTCACGTCTATAAATATGAGAAATCTTTCCCATTTCATACTTTCACATTTTCAACTTTCATAGCAATTTTCTCCGACGATTAATTTTTCTGCATCCAACGGATATTCGAGTGCTTTTCAAGGTAGAACTCCATTCTCTTCATCCTTTCTCTTTCTCTGCAGATTCTTTCCTTGTTCTTTTCTGGTTTTCTTCGGATTTCTGGGAATTTTGGATACTTCCGATCATCTTCCTTAGTACTCTGGCGTCCGTTGTATTAATTCTGGCCAATTTTGAACTTAATAACTAATATTCCCCATTAATTCAATCATGCCTGATCATTCTTCGAGCCGAATTGTTTCCAACCGAAACACGGGGAAGAAACCAATAACTGAGATTTTACCGATCCCTCAGATGACCCCAATAATTATTGGCTCAAGTTTTGAGGCAGCCTCTGTAGCTCGCCCGGATTCCGGCGAGCTTCTTGGCGAGGCTCGGACTGATTCGAGGGAAAAAGCCACCAATTCCGGAGGAGGCGAGGTATCGGGACTCCGCGAGCTTTGGAGAGACTTCGACCAGGCCACTAACGTGGCTATAGTCCAGGATGAAGTGGAGGTCGTCGAGGTTCAGGAGGAGGTCACCGAGGCCCAAGAGGAGGTCGCCGAGACTGGTGACCAGGCTAGTGAGATTGCTCGCGAATTTGACGAGGAGGAGGTGGGCACTGGAAATGTGGAGGTTACTTATGAGTACTTTCGCTTCATCGACTTTCCATTCCCCAAACTCCCTGAGCATCAAGTCCCCTCTGACGTTGTGCATGATTTCAACTGGGCGGAGTATGTGAGGGCACACGCGACGACCTTCCCCCTACCTGAGCGAGCTCTCCGCTTTGACCTCAAGGCGAGCGAGGTTGAGAGCATCATCAGCAAGTATTCATTGCCAAAGCTTAGCAAGAAATATCGCATCCCGTTGGATATTTTTATGTGTGCCCCCAAGGAAAATGAACGTGCCGACTTGCCTCCTCCCGGACTAACGGCCATCAACATTCACACTTTGGAGGCCGGGCTCACTCTACCCTTGCACCCCATTATTGGGCATTTTCTGATGGACACCAACCTCGCCATCACGCAACTTACTCCGAATGGCTGGAGCAGTCTCTTGGCGATGTTGATGATTTTCGGACTCGAGGGTTATGAGAATCGGCTAACCATTGCGGAGATTAACAAGTTATTCACAGTAATCGGCAAGTTAACGACGGCAAGGGGTATTACTACCTCAAAGCTCGCCCGGGAGAGAAATTCTTAGGAATCCTTCCCAATAAGGTCCAGGATTGGAAATAACAATTCTTCTTCATCGGTGGGGACTGGCGAGCTTTGAATGGGCACGTCGCCTGAGGAATACGGAGAAGCCAGTAGTAGGTTGCGTATTTCGGTGTGCGTGAGTTGGATTATATTTACTAATCTAATCTTCTCTTTTGCAGGTCTGAAGCATCACAAGTCAAGCTGTGGAAAGCCTGAAGTATCCGTTGGCTTCGATTTTGTGCTGAATGTCTGCTGCTTACAAGAGCAGAAGGATCAGGAGATCAAGCACTTGTGCCAGCATCACTGCCGGAGGCTTACCGGACTTCTAACCTCGCCGCACCACCTCGCTGCTCAAGGTTTGGATCTTGAAATTTTCAAGTCTTAGTAGCTCGCCTGCCTGTTTATGAAGCTCGACAGGTTGCTGACCCTTTGTTTCACTTTTGCAGGTGAAGGCCCAGTAGTTGCTCTTCCCCCATCAACGTCCCGGAAGCATACCATTTCCTAGCTCGCCAACTTAAAATGGGAAAACCCCACCCTAATCGAGCTGGAATTCCATCCGGGGCAGTGTTGGATGCCACCAAGAAGGTGGACCTCGCTAAGGTCGCCCCCATAACTGATAGAGCCGGGGGATCAGGCTCACAAAAGAAGGCACCCGCCCCCAGCAGACTAAAGAGAAGGTTGCTCAGACAAAGAAGGGAGCGGGGCGTGGTGATTCTGGGTCCGAGCGAGGTTCCCAACCTCCGTCCCATCAGTCCAAACGAACTCTTCATCGTGGGGACGGATTGCGAGTAAGGGAAGATGAAGCTCGCTCTCAGAAGCGATCCCGGGTTGGTCTTCGTGATGAAGACTTTGAACACAATGATCGAGGTGGCTCCAGATCGGGCCACAGGGGTTCGGGGAGAGCTATAGTTCCTTACTTATCACCCGCACCTCGAACTCCTCAAAGCGCGCCCCCACCATCTCCGTATGGGGTCCCCATCCAGGATGACACCCTTCTCAGGCTCAACCCCGATAGATTTGGGTAAGTGGGAGAGCTTTCATTTGAAGTTGAGTTCTTTTTCATACTTCTCACTAACTTTTTATGGTTTGTAGGTATGCCCCCGCCGAGTTTCCACATCGCCCGGAAGCTCTTCACACAGCGGAGAGGTGCAAGGCCTTAGCCTCGGCGAGGGAACTTCCTCCTGGCCCAGCTCGCCGCATCTTAACTGAGGCCCCCAAGTACCTTTCGGCCTCCGAGCACGCAATGATTGAGAGGCAAAAGCCCACAGACAAGGCGAGCTTGGAAATGCACTACGCCTGTGCAGCTATTGCGGCTACTCAACTTATCACCGATGATATCACAGTCGCCGATAAAGCTTGCAACGACGCCAAGCTTTTGCTGAATCGAATCGGGGATGAGCGGAAGAAAGCTGAGGAGGAGCTCGCCGGGATGGAGGCAAAGGCATCCTTGGTGGCGGAGCAGAATGCCTTGAGAAAGTTGGAGAAAATCCAAGATGACTTTCACCGCCAACAAGTCGAGCTTGAGCAAGCTCGCCAGAAGCTCGTCCCTCAGGATGAAGAGATTGCCAAGATGCGGGATGAGGTGAACATCATCCGGGAGCAGAGTAAAGGAAGCTCGGCAGAATGCTCCCAGCTCCGTGAGGAGGTCGCCGCGAAGGCACTTGAGGTTGTCGAGCTTCGTGGTCAGATCGATGCTTCAATTTCATTGGAGGCCTTGGAGCTCGCCTGGGTGGTTGCCATTGACCTCGGATTCATTCTCTGCTTCGCCGAGGTTATCCGCTCCTTCCAGTGGGCGCGGATGAATAAAGAGAGTGAGTGGGAGGCTCTTGTGTCCGAGTTCGACAACTGTTTGGCGAAAGATAAGATTCCGGAGGTCACAGAGCTGAACATTGGGGACCTCGCCGGATACGGGATCAACCTCGACACCGCTCGGGAACGTTATAATATCATTCAAACTTTTGAAGTCCTGGTTATCGAGGCCGAGGAAGAGGTCACTGGGGGAGAAGTGTGAACTCCCCCACGATGGAGCAGATGCAGGAAGCTCTTGGGGACGCTATGCTCAATATTAGCGAGCTAGACACCAGTGGGTGCACTGGCAACATTACCACACTGCCCAGACTTTCTCCTCAAGGTCGCCAGATTGCTGGGAGTGAGGTTGTTCCTGAGATAGCCAATCCTGAGATCCCCGCCGATGTCTCTGCTCCTTTTGCTCCCGAAGCCCCCGTTGCTCCAGAGACTTGAAGCTTTTCTTGCTTTCTTAGTATAGTCTTTTGCTTTTTTTATTAAAGTAGTCGAAGCTCATCGGGCCTAGGTAGCTCGCCCAGAAGGAGCTCCTTTTTTGTACTTCATAGATGGTTAGCTAGCCGACCTTTGTGGCTAGCACAACTTCGTATACTTGGGAATTTTTCAAGCAACATTTTTGGCTTTAAAGTTTCTCAAGTATTTTTGAATGAAATTCGATCTTTCTGTTTCAACTTCGTTCATTTAAATTTTTACGCACGTTATATCTTTGATTAGCTCATTTTTATGTTCTTGGTACTTATTTGTTCGTCTTATTCTGCTTTTGAGAAGTGAATTGTTCGTTTTACGTCGCTTTGGACCATGAATCGTACCTTCGTTTGATTAGTACGTATTTTTCATCTTACACCACTTAGGTCCTCGAATTGCTCGTCTTAAACCACTTAGGGTAGCGAGTTGTACTTTGTTTAATTCACTTGGTCGATTGGGTTTCGCGAACCTTGCCTTAGACATTTTAACCGTATTTTTCGTGAATTTTTCTAACTTAGGGTAGTTGATGCTTGGTAATCCTTTAAGAAGGATACCTTTACTAACCTTGGGCACTTTGTCCTTTACCTTTGAGCTTTTTAGATTATAACATTCAGGACTTTGGTCCTTGTGTATTACGAAGCTTCGAATGGTTGACATTTTCTGAAAATTTCTAACTTTATATAGCAAGGTAATTTACATCGGTTGCCATCAACACTTCTGATGCGAACCTTCGACTAACCTATTACAAAGATTTGCTCTATTGATAAAACTTCTTTAAATGTGCTGCACTCCATGTATATGACGAGGCATTTCCTTCTGCATCTTCAAGGTCGTACGTGCCGTTTGCCCAGGCTGTGGTAATCCGGAACGGTCCTTCCCAATTCGGTCCAAATACTCCTGGTGGGGTTGCCATTTTCTTCCTTAGCACCAAATCCCCTACTTTGAACCTCCAATCTCGAACTTGGGAATGGTAATACTTCTCCGCTCTTCGCTTGTAGGTGGCGTTCTTCATTTATGACGAAGCTCTGGTTTCTTCAATAAAATCTTTCTCAACTGCCAAGGCTTCGTCGTTCCTTTCTTCGTTAAATCCGACCACCTTCCAAGTCTTGTTTTGGACTTCCACCGGTACTACTGCTTCTATTCTGAAAGCCAAGGAAAACATTGTTTATCCGGTACTTGCTCGGTATGACGTTCTATAAGACCATAGAACCTCCGGCAGTTCGTCCACCCAACTTCCTTTCTTGTCCTCGAGGCGGATCTTCAAAACATACTTCAAAATTTTGTTAACTGCTTCAACCTAGCCGTTCGACTGCGGATGATATGGAGTTGAGTAATGCTTCTTTATATTCCATGAATTGCAAAATTCTCTCAACTTCTGTCCGCCGAACTGCCTCCCGTTGTCCGTTACGATTGATTGCGGAAGTCCAAATCGGCATATCAAATTTTTCCAAATAAAGCCGATCATTCTTTCTTATGTCACTATTGTAAGTGCCTCGGCTTCAGCCCATTTAGTGTAATAGTCAACTGCTACAACAACAAACTTTACATCGCCTCTGCCAGGTGGAAATGGGCAGATCAAGTCGATACCCCATTTTGCAAAAGGCCACGGGCTGAAGACCGACTTAAGTTGAGTAGCTGGGGAGTGGATATTAGGTGCAAAAAGTTAACACTTTCGGCACTTCCGTGCAAAGCTAATGGCATCTTTGCGAAGAGTTGGCCAGTAGTATCCCTGCCGGATTGTCTTGTATGCCAAAGCTTGCCCCCCAGCATGACTTCCGCAAATTCCTTCGTGAATTTCTTCTAACACCTCAAACCCTTGCTTCTTAGATAAGCATTTGAGTAGGGGCAGAGAGAATCCACGTTTGTAAAGTTGGTCGTCTACCAACGTATATCTGGCTGCTTGCTTCACTAGCCGACTAGCTTCCCATGCAACTTCAGGAATTGTTCCGTGCTTCAAGTATTTTTGGATCGGAGTGTGCCAATCTTCACCATCCTTATCCTTTTCCTACCCCCCACTCGAAGTCTGGTTCACTTTGTAATCAGACGTCGAGGGGTTCTTTAATTTGGTGACGATGACTTCGGTGACCTCTGCTTCACCATTACTGGTAGCTAGTCAGGCTAGTGCGTCAGCTTGCGTGTTCTCCAACCTTGGAAGTAAATCTGCATAAACATCGAGATCAGATGTGCCACTATCTTTTGGTACGTCATCATTTGTTGATCTTTTGCTGCGTACTCCCCCCGGACTTGGGATATTATTAGCTGGAAATCTCTGAAAATCTTAAGATTGGTTGCCCCCATAGCTAATGATAACCTAAGTCCGGCTATCAAAGCTTCGAATTCCGCCTCGTTGTCAGTTGCTCTGAAGTCAAATCAGATCGCGGAGGTGAAGACTTGTCTGTCTGGGCTGATCAGAACTACACCGGCCCCGCTGCTGTGCTAGTTGATGATCCGTCAACGTAGAGGTTCCACGGAGTTATACGTCCCCTCGTCGGATCTTGCGGGAAAGTTAGATCGATGATGAAATCGATGAGCGCTTGTCCCTTGATCGCTGTTCGGGGTGCGTAGGTTATACTATATTGGCTAACTTCTAGTGACCATTTCAACAAGCATCACGCAGTGTCTGGCCGTTGCAATATTTGCCGTAGTGGAACGTTGTCAACACCTGTCACGCCCTAAAATTCTACGCATTTCAAATCAGCGGAAGTCTTGCTTTTAAGTAAATATTTTAAGAAAACATCCTTTAGAACGTGAACCCTTTTTTTACTTGAAATAAAATTCTTTTATTTGAAAACTCCTTTTGAATTAAAATCAGAGTAAATAAATCTAAACAAATAAATCATACATTCAATTCAAATAACTCGTTCAATACATCCATAGAAATCATAAAAATATACCTTGGCAAACATTCATAACTTTTTTCAATAATATTTACTTAGCACATTCCTAGGAACCACATAATAACATAACAATTATACATAACATGTTTCAATACTATTCACTTAGCACATTCCTAGGAATCACAAAATAACATAAGAATTATACATAACATGTTTCAATAATATCAGATGTGAATTAAACTTATTCTAATATCATGCAACATCTAAGACGTCAAATAAACCATGCAATAATACCTAATAATTTCGTGTATAGCAACTGGAGCATAAAACTTTCAAAAATAGCTAGGGTGCACTCATCAAAACCGCGTGTGTATAAAAACAGTCCATTAACTAATACAAAATCCATTTTCTCTAATACTGTTATTTTCACTAAAATTATTGCCACCCTTCTGGGTTCATTTATCGGTCAATACCTCACTCCGTTTCAATTTGGGTTCATTCCGGGGAAACGCATTCATACATGTGTTGCCTTAGCTTCAGAATCTATTAATGGTATGCATTTGAGGGGGGCGGCTCCTTGTATGGCGGTTAAAATTGATATTAAGAAGGGTTTTGACACGATCGATTGGGACTTCCTTTTGGCTGTGCTATCTCGTGTGGGATTTAGTCTAGAGTTTCGGGCTATTATCAAGGCCGTTCTGTCCTTCTCTCGGTTATCTATTCTAGTGGGAGGAGTTGCAAAGGGATATTTTGCGTGTTCTAGGGGTGTTCATCAGGGAGATCCTCTCTCTCCATTATTATTTTATTTGGCTGAGGAGGCTCTGGGGCGTTGGCTTGAATGAGGTTTTGGAGTTGGCTGCTTGCGATCTTTTAGGAGTGCACCCCCTTTCTTATTCTATGCGGATGACATCATTGTTTTTCTTCGTGCAACTGAGGCTTGTATGATTGGCCTTCACTATATTCTCCGTTCCTAAGGTCATCTTTCGGGGCAACACTACAATCCGGACAAATCTTGAGTTTTCTTTGGTCCACGAGTCAACGTGTCTCTTAGACGGCGGATGAAGCGTATTACGGGAATTGATTGTGGCACCCTTCCTTTCACTTATCTTGGTGTTCCCATCTTTATTGGAGCCCCTAAACGTATTCACTTGCAGGTGGTGGCTGATTCTGTCATTGCCAAATTTTCTCGTTGGAAAGGGTCTTCGCTTTCGATGGCAGGTAGATGTTGTCTTGTTAATTCGGTAATCGTGGCCAGCTTGGTTCATACAATGATGATATATAAATGGCCTGCTGTCTTGGTCAAGAAGGTAGATGATGCTATGAGGAACTTTGTTTGGACGGGGTCCACCTTAGCTCGAAACTCATCCTGTTCGGTCTCTTGGAAGAAATGTTGTTCCCCTATCTCGGAAGGGGGCCTGGGTATTCGTTCTTTGCACCTTGCAAATGCTTCCTACACTTTTAAGCTTGCTTGGGATGTTTTTCAAGCTAGTTCAATAGATTTGCAGCTGCTTCATGATAGGTTCTTTGCTGACCGGGTTCGGCGAAGTTACCGTTTTCCTTCCTCCATTTGGCCTAGTATAAAAAGACACCTGCCAAGCATTGCAAATGGGGCTCGTTGGTTAATTGGGAGGTCTTCTACCGTTAAGTTCTGGCATGAGAATTGGCTAGGTTACGTGCTGGTGGATCGGATGCCTTGGAAATTCCTGCTCATGTGACTTGTACTTTAGAGGGTAGAGTGGGAGATTTTTTCTATGATGATTGCTGGCACTTGGATATCTCTTTTGCTCTTGCTTATCCTGGCATCGTGGAGGACATTCTGGAGGTTGTGGTTTCCACGGAGGTAGATAGAGTTGTTTGGGGGAACACGGTATCAGGAGAATTTACATTTAGGATTGCTTTTGACAGCTTGCGATCTGCGGTTCCTACTGCCCTCCCTTTTGAGTGGATTTGGCAGCCGCATATCCCGCCATGCAGGTCCATATTGGTGTGGCGGGCTATGTATGGGCGGATTCCTAAATCAGATTGGTTGTCTCATTTTGGGGTTGCAGGTCCGAGTGTTTGTCCTTTATGCCGGAGAGTTTATCTCATATTTTTTTGAGTTGCTCTTTTTCTAGACAAGTGTGGGATGCCTTGGTTCAGATTTTTGGTGTTTCTGTTCCCTTACATGAGGGCTTCCTTTATTTGGTGGTTTATGCATCTTTATTACAATTTTCTCCACAAATTGGGAGACTATGGCAACTCACTTTTGTCACTGCTATTTGGGGAATTTGGAGAATGCGTAATCTCCGGGTTCATGAGGAGGTTGGCATTTCCCCTAGAGATGTATTGCATTGGTGTTAGCTCATGTTAGAGATTGGCGGGCACGGTTGGGGGTCATTCATTTGGGTCGGTGGATGAATTGCTCATTGTTCGGCAGCTAGGTACTTTGCTTCGTCCGCGAGCTGTCTTGAAGGTGATCCATGGAAGGTGGCAGCCCCCTCCCTCCGGCTGGGTAAAGGTTAATGTGGATGCAAGCTTGTGCGCCCCGCCTAATTTTGGTTATGCTGGGATTGTCTTCCGTAATTCACGGGGTTTCTTCATAATGGCTGGGACGTATGAGGCAGGTTGGGGCTGGCCTCTTGAGGCTGAAATCACTGCTATTCTGCTGGCTGTTGAAATTGCTCATGCTAGGGGATGGCGTCAGATTTGGGTGGAGTCGGATTCGATACTTGCTGTCAAAACAATGCGGCGGGCATTAGGCATCCTTGGCGGGTGAGATCTCGGTGGGAACTTGTTACGTGTCTTATTGAATCAATGTCAGTCCATTTTTCTCACATTTTTCGCGAAGGTAATGCCGTTGCTGATGCTTTAGCTCGCCGATGAATTCCAGGAATCTGGGAGGGTCGTTGGCCTGATTTCCTAGGCCACCTTTTATTCTTGGATATGCATGCGAATTTCACAAGGGTATGGTAGATGCAACAGGTCTGTGTTTGCTGGGATTGTGGCATGCTCGGGACTGTTTTTTGTCCTTCTGAAGTGATGCTGTTCTGGGCTGGAAGTTGCTGTTTTTTTTTCAGTTAAGGCCCTGGGTTCTTTTTTGGCAGGGAATTTCGGCTTGTGGGCTGGTATTGCAGCAGCCTGTTACGGGGGTCCTTCTTCTCTACACCCTGATGCTTGTTTACACACGCTCAGGTGTCTTATTGCTGCGGTCATTTTGGATGGGGCACGAGCTATTCCTAGCTGATAATCTGTTGTCTTTGGGATGGGAAGGTTGTTAGTCCTCTGTTCCTTGCAGGCTGCTGTTCCCTTTTCGACTGTGCGTATGTGGGTATTCCCTTTAAACTGGTGGCTGGTGTACATTCCCCTTTTGGCATGGTCTAAAGCTGGATTTGAAGGCATTTGTTGGCTGTCTAAATTTCAGTTTTGGGAGGTTACCAATTCCTTTTATTGCAGGGAGTTAATTTGGATGCCTATGCTGCTGCTTCTTTGTCCTTTGGTGGTGTTGTGGTCATTTTGGGCTTGAGCTATTTTGCCGCGGTTATTTTGGTTGGGGTAGGAGCTCATACTTCTGCTTATTGCGATGATCATTGCTGCGGTTTCTACGCAGTATTGGGCGGGAATGGGGCTGGAACGTGTGCAGGCTACGGTTTTTGTTTGGGCAGCAATTGGAGGCTCTCTTTTTGTGAAATTGGGCGTTATTTTGCTGTGATTTTGGGCGTTTCAGCTGTTAGTCCACTTATGTTCTGCTGCAGGTTTTGAAGGCCTTATAGCCTGGGTGTTCTTATTTGGGAAGGTTGGTCTTAATGGGCGGCTGCTCTGTTGTTTGGTCATTGATGATTTGAGGTCTTTTGCTGATTTTGTGTGCTGGAATGGATGGTTTGGTTCGCTGATTGATTGATTTGGATCGGACTTCCCTTTGCGAATTTGGAATGTAGTATTTCTATAATTCTGCGTTTGAATTTTCATTTGGGCTGTCACTTTGCTGCGCTGGAATAATTGTACTTGGGGTTTCCTTTTGCGGATTGGGAGAGTTACATTTATTCTTTTATGCAAATGGCTGATTTACATAATTTGTTTGCTGACATTATGCTGGAATTAATTGAATCCTTCCATCCGACTTCAATTTTTGGCAGGGAGTTAATTCCTTTTAATGGGTGGCAGGGAGTTACGTCCTTTGCTGATCCCTGGTTCTTTACTGATTGTTTGCTGCTGAAACGGAAGTCTGCAGGCTGTTGTTTTTTTTTTAGGCAGTAATTGGGTGTCTCCAGCTGTGCTACTCCTTGCTGTATTGGTACTGCTTTGGGATGGAAAGGGAGTTACTGATCGTTACTTCTGTCTAATGAGCTGCTTTATGAGATGTTGAGGTTACTCAAGTTGATTGGTTGCTGGGTGGGCGTTTTTCGGGAGTTTTGGCAATTCATTGCTGCTGAAGGAATTGAAGGAAATGGGGAGTTACATATATTGATTGCAATTTGCCGTTACAATTTGGATTGCTGCCGAATTGAAGTTTTGATGATGTAATTGGGCGGTATTGTTGGGGTACTTGGCTGTTTTGCTGGAATTGAATGTTGTGGGGTGTTTCACAATTTTTTTTCTTAGGATGCTGTATGCTATTGGACTTTACTTTGCTGTTACAATGTTGGAATATTAATGGTGCTTCCTTATGCGGATTTGGAGCTGGGAGAATTACTACTGAGGCTGGTCAGCTGTTTGTTTGACGTTTTATTTTCTGGGCAACTTTGGCAGATTTTGTTGCCTTTTATGTTGTGACATTTGGCAGTTTTGTTTCCTTTTGCTTTTTATTTTTTACCTATGGGATGACTTTAATTTATTTGGTACTCTTTTTCCCTCCGTCTGGTTTTTCCACAAGGGTGGTTTTTCGGCGAGGTTTTTAACGTGACCAACATAAATTGTTTTTTATCCCGCCTCCCGGGTTGTGGGACTTCCACTGATCCTTTTTATTTTTCCTCTTTAAATAAAATTTATTTGCTAATACTATTATATTGCCAATCAGTTAAAGACCTCTAAATACTCAAATAAATCATATTAAACCTAATATAAAGACTTGCCACGAAAATCCCCTTTTAAAACACATGAAAAGCTCGTAAAATAAAGATAAAGGACTAATTCCAAGCTGGAACTTTAAAACGATTTTACTCCAGATTTTATGACCAAAATACTCAATATTTTATGGCTATTAAACTGCCAAAATTTCGAAAATAGGCTGGGCATATATTTGGTAATTTCAAAACAAGAATTTTGAGGACTAGAGTCACATAAGGACTAAAACTGGAACCTCGACTTCTACTAAGTAAAAACTCATGAAAATTGGTCAACATGAATTATAAATCATGGCAAACATCCTGGTAAAATTCCATAATTTTTGGAGTTATAAAACTTAACTTATCGATCATGCAAACTAAGGAGAATAACTAATTTTCTAAGAACAATTAAACACATAAATTAACACTTAAGCATGCATAATAAATTCGAACCAAAAGCTGCCAACTTATTTAATAATCCCATCAACTTCACTACTAAATTCAAGCAAATTAACACAAAATCATAATAATAAAACACCTCATAAAGATCCATAATAAAATCTCATAAGTCTTCAAACCATAACAAATCTTAAATCAAGCATCTACGTGTCCATGCACTCATCGAAATAAAACATGCAAACGTCTAGTCTTGTGGCAACCATAAGTGCCTAAAAACATATTAAAAATACTTGCAATCATGAAATAAAAGCCTACTTGGTTTTTAATAAAACTTCAATCCAATAACTTCTTCTTTAACTTGCATCACATCCACCTTCCTCCGCATCGCCAATCTCGTCATCTTACTCTTGAAAATCTGAAAGTATAATTCGGTGATGGGGTGAGCAATTATAAAATAATCACTTCGTGGGGATAGTTTAGTTCGAAGTCTAAATATAAAGGACACAACAACATGTAAACATACCCTTCTTTCTTAACATATGATACGACTTTTGTATCCATTCATTGATGATATAGCTGATCATCCTTAACATTTATTTGACAATATAGCTGATTGTCCATTCATAGATTGATGGTAGAGCTGACCATCCATTCATATTAGCACATAAACACATAATTGCATCAAACTAAATATTTAAAAGTCGAACTATAGTTACCACTTTTCACCGTTTAAACCCCCACCTTTTCTTGTCTTGAAAATAAAGAAGTGTTGTACGTTGGCTTGACTAATCCTTGCTATGAAACTCTCGAACAAACTGCCCTCTTAATGCCTACAAGCTGCTGCCGAATCAGTCCTACAACTTCATAAAGTTGCCGAATTTTGGTGCTATGGGTGGCTGCCGATTTTTGGGTGTCTAGGGGTCTTAGGAATTTGATCAATTCATATTTATAGAGTTGGAAAAGTAGGGTTTGGGGCTGCATAAGGCCTTGGCCGAAATCTTGCAAGAAGAGAATATGACTTGATCAATTCATATTTATAATCTTGTTGTATCTCTATTTCCATACTTAGCAACTTATTTCCTTATTTAAAAGATCCTTACTAACTCTTTATTCTTGTGATACTTAACCTTCAAGCATGCACTATTCTCTTGCATAAGAATATGACTTATTTCCATAAATAAAGATACTAGAAATCCATGTCTTATACTCTCTTAATTTTCCAAAATTCCTTAAAGTCTAAGACCCATTATTTTTCGAAAATATTACTACTACTATCCCAATATTATTTAATCCTATCCTTGGTCAAAACCTCATAAAGTCAAATCCCTAGAATTAATTCCTCAATTTCTAACATGCCCTTAATGAATTAATACTTAAGGAAATACCGTTCTTAGAGGACTAATACTATAACCTCAACAATAATATTATTCTTCCTTACTTCTAATAACATTGGAAACTTAATACTATCTTAAGAGTCCAAATAATACTAATTGGGACAACAAATACTAAGCAATTAATTAAGAAAATACTAAAGAATAACAACTTAAAGGACTAAACCTTGCTCACACTCAAACTCACACCTAAAACTAATAAATAAAGGACTAAAAGCTGCTGCCTATGAGGGGTGTTACAACACCTCTACCGGGTGGTCAAAGAAATAGGACCTTAATTTTTTAACACTCGTCACCATTGCATAGGCTAGCTTCTCCGTCGGGGTGTACCGCAACTCGGCTTCGTGCAAGACCTGGCTTACGTAGTACACTGGTAGGTGTGTTTTGCCCTCTTCTCGAACCAGGACGAAGCTAATGGCAACCTCCGACGCAGTAAGGTACATGTGCAACTTTTCACTAGGCACCGGTTTCGATAGGATCTGAGTATTTGCTAGGTATGCTTTGATGTCTTCAAAGGCTCGCTGACATTCATTTGTCCATTTAAAGTGGTTTTTAAGATAGAGCTTATTGGCTTTAACTGCTTCTTTGTATCTGAGTGTGTTAGCCTAGATTGCTTCAAAAAAAGGACGACTTCAATCGCCGGACCTGGAGATGAATCGATTTAATGCCGCCAAACACGCGGTCAATCTTTGAATCTTCTGCACTGAATCTGGTGTGCTCATCTCGATGATGCATTTGCCCTGTGTTGGATTGACTTCTATCCCCCTTTGGCTCACCAGATGTCCCAGGAACTTTCCTGAATGTACACCGAAGCTACTCTTCTTGGGTTTCAACTTCATGTTGTAGTGGCATAGTATGGTGAAGGTTTGCTTTAGGTGGTCAAGGTGATCCTCCTTTCGCAAACTCTTGACAACTATGTCATCCACATATACCTCCATAGTTTCGTCGATGTGCTGATCGAACATCTTGTTCACCAACCTTTGATAGGTTGCTCCAGCGTTGATAAGTCTGAACGGCATCCTTTCCCAGTAATACATATTTTTATTGGTGTAGAACGCCGTATGTTCCTGGTCATCTGGGTGCATTGGTATCTGGTGATAGCCTGCAAAGGCATCCATGAACGTCATCATCTCTTGGCCTCCTGTGCTATCTACAGGCTAATCAATGTGGGGTAGTGGGAAGTTATCCTTCGGGCACGCCTTGTTTAGATCCGTGAAGTCGATGCATAGTCTCCACGTTCCGTTGGGCTTTTTCACCAGAACTGGGTTTGCGACCCACTACGGACATAAGGCTTCCTTGATCAGCTTGTGTCCAATAATTTCTTTACTTCGGTGGTTATGGCCGTGTACTTGTCTGGCCCATACTTCCTTCACTTTTGGCGGACAGGTCTCTTCGTCGGATCTATGTTGAGTCTGTGACAGGCGTGCTCCAATGGGATTCCTATCATATCTTTGTGCGACCTAGCGAATATATCTAAATTGGACATCAGAAATAGCTCCATCTTTGACCGGTACGGTTCTGGCAACTCGGAACCTATGAAAAGTTCCAAGTCCCTTTCTGGGTCCACCGGGATTGCTGTCAGTTCCTCTATGGGAGTGGCCTTCCTCTTCTTGCTTTTCCACCTTGGGTCGTTGATGAACTCGTCCCACTCCTCTTGTGACATCTGCGCTGGTTCATGACCTATACGTTGCTCGAGATCATCAGCTTTGTCTTCAACTCGGACATGTTCACCAACTCTCGCTACTTCTGGGGGTTCATCAACTTGGGATGGTTCTGCAACCTGGGGAGCTGGATCAACCTCCATCGACACTTGTTCTTGTCCTCCCGCAGGTTCTCCATCTTAGGCTTCATTGACCACTTCCATGGGTGCAGGTTGTGGATCCTGCACTGGTTCATGTACTTGGTTGGTTTGAGCTTCCTCTACTCCATCCATTGGTGCCGGTTGTGTATTATGTGCAGGTTCTGGGACTTGGTCTATCTTAGCTGTGGATTCCGGCAGGTCACCTACCTCCATCAACTCGGGTTCGGCTAAGATGATGTCTAGGATGTTTGGTTCGTCATCCGGAATCTGAATATTTTCTTCAAGGATGTGAACCTGCATTACAGATTTCTTGACTTGGCCATCTTTGATTTGGAGTAAACATTCACGGGCCTTCTTCTGGTCACCCTTTATAGTTCCGACACCTTTTGGAGTTGGGAATTTAAGACAATAGTAGTAGGTCGAACATGCCGCTTTGAATTCATTAATAAAAGGGCGGCTGAGGAACCAGCTGTAGGAGAACTGCTGGTCAACAATGAGGAAATCTACGAGCCTAGTCAGTTTCCGCTCCGGGTCCTCGACTGATACAAGTTGGATGCTCAACCTAATACTACATAAGGGGACGGTTACAGCTTCTCCGAACCCCACTATCCTAGCATTACTAGGTTCTATATATGACTCGAAATCACCTAGAGCATCTAGGGTGGATTTGAAAAGTATGTTGGTGAAGGCGCCGGTGTCCACAAGTAGCCTGTGAACTTGGACGTTCATGATGTTGGCGCTTATCACCAACGAGTCATTGTGGGGAGTTAAAATCCCCTCCAAGTCTGCCGAAGAGAATGAAAGCTCGGCTGCTGGTTGGCTGGCGGGCTTAGAGCTGGAGCTGCCTTCTTGTACTTGGTTTATGGCCCGAACCTCGGCCTTTCTTTGCATCTTGGAAATGGAGGACCTTCGGTCTTGAAGACCTCTGGCAGCTCCAATAACTTCTTCGAGAACCAGGAGTTCTCGCGTTGGTTCCTGATCTTATTGAGGTTGGGGAGGTGCCCTTCGCCTATGTTGAGGTCCACGTCTATCTTCGTCCTCCTCTTCGTCATCAGACACCTCCCTCCTTTCAACCCTGGTTCTCTTCACTGGTGCCTTCTTAAAATTTCCATAATTACTTGAGGAGATCTCGGCATTCGCTGGTGAAGTGGCCAATTGATTGATGGTAGGCACAGAACTTGTTGGGATTCAACTTCGTGCGGTCTTGACGGATTCTCCGTGGTTCATTCAGCATAGCTTTGTCCTTGACCGCAGCAAAAACATGGTCAACGGAGACGGTGAGGACTTGGTTGAGCTTCTCTTTGAACTCGTCTCCGTCCCCAAAGGCCTTCACGTTCTGGGGAGCTTTGTAGGTGGCCCCGGACTTCTTTCCGTGTGGCTTCTTTTCCTCCAAGGCACCAACCTCTTTCAGTAGTGCCTCCTGCATAGCCACGAACACCACAGCTTTGTGTCTAAACTCGGTGTAGGTGTTCGGGCATGCAAGGTGCATCTCCCTCCAGAGTTCGGTGCCTTTCTTGAATCCAGCCATCATAGCGACGATTTTTGTATCCTCACTCACCGGTTCACCTTCCAGCAGGATTTTATCGAACCTCTCTAGGTATTGTTGGTCAGTTTCATTTTCGCCTTGATGTATGTTGGCGAGTCGGTGCTTCTGGGTCAAGTAAGACCCGAATCCAGAAAAGTGGGCCAGGAACTCACGCGTAAGTTGGCCGAACGATTGAATCGACCCCGGGGCGAGGGATGAGAACCAGCAGTGAGCTCGGTCGCCGAGGGTTAGCGGGAAGTTCCGGCATTGAGTGGCGTCGGTGGCACCCACCGAGATCATGTAGTCTGCATACTTGGCCAAGTGGACTTTAGGGTCAGATTCGCCCTCGTATGCAGACATCGCTGGGAACTGGATCTTCTTTTGAACCAGTGCTTTGAGAATGGCAGGTGCCAATGGAGATGCGGGGAGAGTGGTGGCGTCCGGTCCGCCAGATTTGGTTGCTACTTGCATTTGCAGCATCTCGACAGCCTTTTTCAACGAGGCCAACTCGTCATTGTGAGCCACCTCTTGTGGATGCTGTTCAAAGGTCGCGCGCCTCGTGGACGCACGTCCTAGTAGTCCCTCGCTCTGGGGTAGCCCATCTGTGACGGGCTGGAACTGGCGTTCGCCATTTGGGCCCAACCTATCAGCTGCGGGCCTCCTCAATCGATCATGGGCGGACCTACGAGGCTGTAGGTCCAATTCTCCCCTCCGGGATGAAGCAGGGGCCGCCACTCGTTCCTCCTCTTTGCGTCTGGACCCCAACCTGCCCTAGAGTACCTCCCTTCTTTGTGACTTGTGGGTAGCGGATGCTCTGGTGTAAGCCGAAGCTCTGTCACGCCCCAAATTTTCTAAGCATTTTCAAATTAGCAGAAGTCTTGATTTTAAATAAATAATTAAATAAAAACCTTCTTTAGAACGTGAACCCTTTTTACTAGAAATAAAATTCTTTTCTTTGAAAATCCTTTTGAACTTATAAATCATACATTCACAATAAATAATTCATTCAATACATCCATAGAAATCATAAAATACCATCGCAAATATTCATAACATATTTCAGTAATATTCACTTAGCACATTCCTAGAAATCACACAAGTAACATATAACATGCTTCAATAATATTCACATGTGAATTAAACTTATTCTAACATCATTCAACGCATAAGTCATCAATTAAATCATGCAATAATACTTAAATAATTCTGGTATAGCAGCTGAAACACATAACTCTCGAAAACAGCTAGGGTATACTCATCAAAACCGCATGTGTATAAAAACAGTCCACTAACTAATACAAAAGCCATTTTCTCTAGGGGTGCTCGACAGGGTGACCCCCTGTCTCCTCTATTGTTTTGTTTGGAAGAGGAAGCTTTGGGACGGTGGCTAGATTGGGGATTTGGGGTTGGTTGTCTTAAGGCTCTCAAATTTGCGCCCCCTTATTTGTTCTATGCGGACAATATTATCATATTCCTCCAGACAAATACTAACAGTATGAATGGCATTCATCATATCCTTTGCTCCTATGGGGATATTTCGGGGCAGATTTATAATCCAGAAAAATCCAGAGTTTTTTTTGGCCCAAGAGTGAGCACGACCCTTCTTCGACGGATGAAGCGCATTACGGGCATCGATTGTGGGTCGCTTCCTTTCACCTATCTTGGAGTTCCAATTTTTGTGGGATCCCCTAAGCGTGTGCATTTGAATGCGGTTGCTGACTCTATTATTGCTAAGTTCTCTCGATGGAAGGGCTCCTCGCTTTCAATGGCTGGTCGCCGTTGCCTTGTAAATTTGGTGATTGTGGCTTCGCTTGTACACACAATGATGGTGTACAAGTGGCCGGTTGGCTTGATTAAAAAAGTGGATATTGCCATGCGTAATTTTGTATGGACTGGTTCAACTCTCACCCGTAATTCCTCGTGCTCCATCTCTTGGACGAAGTGCTGCTCCCCTATTTCAAAAGGAGGCTTGGGTATTCATTCTTTGCGCCTGGCGAATGCGTCTTACACATTTAAGCTTGCTTGGGATATTTATCAAGCACGTACCCCTGACTTACAACTTCTACATGGGAGGTTTTTCAAGGATAGGGTTAAGCGGCGGGCATATCTTCCCTCGTCTATTTGGCCTGGGATTCAGCGCCGTTTGCATTCTATTCATGCTGGTGCACGTTGGCAAGTGGGCCGTTGCTCACAGGTGAAGTTCTGGCATGAGAATTGGTTGGGTTATGTTCTGGTGGAGGCTCTGGATATCCCTCCTCATATCGCCCAAACGTTAGAGGGACGTGTGGGTGATTTCTTCTTTGATGATTGCTAGCACTTGGATGTCTATTTTGCTCTTGCCTTTCCACGCATCGTGGCAGACATATTGGAGGTCATTGTTTTAGAGGGGGAGGATTGTGTAGTTTGGGGCAACACGGTTTCGGGTGAGTTGACATCTTGGATTGCATTTGACAGCCTTCGTGTAGCTGTTCCTACTGCTTTACCGTATAATTGGCTGTGGCAGCCACATGTTACTCCTTGCCGGTCTATTTTGGTTTGGCGCACAATGTATGGGAAACTTCCCACGTCGGACTGGCTCTCTTGTTTTGGGTTCGCTGGTCCCAGCATTTGTCCGTTATGTATGGCAGATTCGGAGTCTATTTCGCATGTGTTTCTGGACTGCGCCTTCTCTAGACACTTATGGGACCTTATAGCTCATATATTTGGCGTTAATATCCCCCTGCATGAGGGCTTCTCGTACCTGGAGGTTTTTGCATCACTCTTGCGTTTTTCCACACAAATCCAACGGCTTTGGCAGATTACTTTCATTACCATAGTTTGGGGAATTTGGCGAATGCAAAATATCCAGGTTCATGACGGGGTGGCTGTTTCCCCTAGAAGATGTTTTGCTATGGTGCTTGCTCTTGTTCGCGATGCTGCTACCTTGATTGGAGGCCACTCCTTGGGTTCGGTAGATGAACTGCTCCTAGTCCGACAGTTGGGAGTCTCATTATGACCACGAGCTCCTTTACAGGTAGTTTGTGGCAGGTTGCAGCCTCCTCCTTTACGATGGATTAAGGCTAATGTCGATGCAAGTTTGCGTTCTTCTCCTGGTATGGGTTATGCCGGGGTTGTTTTCCGTAATCCCAGGGGCTTCTTAATAATGGCAGCCATGGATAGCGTAGGATGGGGATGGCCTCTTGAGGCGGAGATACATGCAATTCTGTGGGCGATTGAGATTGCTTCGGCGAGGGGGTGGTCTCAGATTTGGGTGGAATCGGATTCGATACTTGCTGTTAAAACTCTGCGCCGGGCAATTGGGATTATTCCATGGAGAGTGAGGCCTCGATGGGAATATGTTTCGGGTCTTATGTCTTCTATGAGTGTACAGTGCATGTGTATCAGGAAGGTAACTCTGCCGCGGATACCATAGCTCGCCGACGGTCTGCTGAGGATTTTTGGGTTTGTCCAGATTTTTTGGGCCACTCCATCTTCATGGACATGCATTCTAATTTCTACAGGGTTTTGACTTAAGTTGATGTTTTTCATACCCTGTTTATTCCTGGGACAATTATCAGATTTGGTGCAGCTGCTTGTGCTTATTGTTTTCAGCTGGAGTTTTGAGCTTCAGCTGTTTTATGCCTGGGAGTTTGGCTCCCTGGTGCTATTTCTGGAGTGGCGCTGCAAGGAACGGGTGCAGGGTGCTATTTTATTTGGCCACTTTTTTGCTTTGGTCTCATTAGATTGGGAGTAAATTACTTAGCTATTTGTTTGTTTTCTGGTCCATTGTTGCTGATTTTTGTACTTCTGAAGATTGGGCAGTTTTGGCTTGGGGTGGAACACTTGAGGTTTTAGTGTTTGCTGGTAGGGTTTGAGTGAGGTTTGGTGCATTGCTTTTGTTGCAGCTGTTTTAAATTTTTGGTTGCTGGTAACTGCTGGTTTGGTAGATGTTCTTTCGGGGATTTTGGCTGTTATTTGCGTTTTGCTTTTTGGCCCTGGGAGTTTGATCTTTTATGGGGAGGTTATTTTTTCTTTTGGTTGGCACAGCATTTTTGGGGGCTGGTTGTAGTTGGCTTTATTTAAGGAGGGTTGATTTTTGCTGTTTTTCGGGGCGTTTTGGTTATGCTGCTGAGCTGTTTTACCTCTGCTGTTCCTTTGATGTGCTGGTGTAGTTCTTTTTACAGATTGGGCATATTGCACTTGATGAGTACCTTACTTAATGCAATTGGCTGTTACATTTAATATCTGCTGCCAATATGAGGATTTAAACGGGGGTTGTTTTGGAATTGACATTTATTGTTGCTGGTTTGGGTTGGAAAGTTACTTTGACATGCTGGGATGACAGTCACTTTTATTGGCTGTTATTCTGCGTTATTGCTGGCGTTAATTCTTTTTAGGGGAGTTACATTTCCTTTTGATTGGATGGATGAATCTTTATATTTTAAGAATGGGGTTATTTTTGGTGATCTGTTTGTATAGGAGTTATGCTGTGGTAATTCAATGTTGGGGCATATTTTTGAATATACCTTATTACGAATTTGGGGGTTATAGCTTGACGTTTTGGTCGAGTAACTCGAGGAGGCCTTGGGGGTTTATAGCTGAGCTGTTGGTATACTAGGCCTTCATCTTGGACAGAATTCAATTTCTTTTGTTTTCTGCTGGTTTAGGCCCACATTTGGATGTCTTAAACTGGTTTGCTGCTGGATTTGAGGACTCTAATTTCTGGGCGAACCTTTGGATGTTTTTGTTATGGGTCATTTGGTTGACATATTCTTTGAGGCTGGCCAACACCTTTGGAAGCCGTTGCTGTGATGAGCCGGCAAGGAAGTTACATTAGAAGCTTGAATTTGGATAGTACATCATGACTTTCCTGTTTGTGGAATTTTGGATGATATATTTTTGTAATTAATTTATTTTTTATTATTTATACCTATGGGATGACTCCAATTTATTTGGTGCTCTTTTTCCGTCCGTCCGGTTTTTCCACAAGGGTAGTTTTTCGGCGAGGTTTTTAACGAGGGCATGATAAATTGTTTTGATCCCGCCACCCGGGTTGTGGGACTTTCTCGAACTTTTTTTCTTTTTCCTTTCTTTTAATAAAAATTTAATTTTCTAATACTATAACCTTGCCAATCCGTTAAAGACCTCTAAATACTCAATTAATTCATACAAGACATATTATAAGCTCTTGCCACGAAAATCAGTTTTTAAAACGCATGAAAAGCTCGTAAAATAAAGATATAGGACTACTTTCAAGCTGAAACTTTAAAACAATTTTGCTCCAGGTTTTAAGACCAAAATACCTTAATAATTTAAGGCAAATAAACTGCCAAAATTTCGAAAATAGGCTGGGCATAAAATTGGTATTTTTAAAACAAGAATTTTGAGGACTAGGATCACATAAAGGACTAAAACTGGAACCTCGACTTCTACTAAGTAAAAACTCATGAAAATTGGTCAACATGCATTATAAATCATGGCAAACATTCTCGTAAAATTTCATAATTTTTGGAGTTATAAAACTTAACTTATCGATCATGCAAACTAAGGACAATAACTAATTTTCTTTAGAACAATTAAACACATAAATTAACATTTAAGCATGCATAATAAATTCGAACCATCAGCTGCCAACTTATTAAATAAATTCATCAACTTATCTCCTAATAATCATGCAAATAAACACATAATCATAATAACAAAATACCTCATAAAAATCCGTATTAAAATCCCATAAGTCTTCAAACCATAGCAAATCCAAAATCAATCATCTACGTGTCCATTACCGATAAAAAAAAATCATCTATGTGTCCATGCACTCATCGAAATAAAACATGCAAACGTCTAATATTGTGGCAATCTTAAATGCCGAAAAACATTAATAAAAATACTTGCAAACTTAAAATAAAATATAAAGCCTACTTGGTTTAATAAAAACTTCAATCCATTATCTTCTTCTTTAACTCGCATCACATCCACCTTCCTCCGCATCGCCAAACTCATCATCTTACTCTTGAAAATCTGAAAATATAGTTTGGTGAAGGGGTGAGCAATTATAAAATAATCACTCCGTGGGGATAGTTTAGTTCGAAGTCTAAATATAATGGACATGTAAACATGAAAACATACCAATCTTTCTTAATCTTTGATACAACTTAAGCGTATCCTTCTTTGATACTACATAAGAGCATCCATTCTTTGATAACAAATAAGGATATCCATCGTTAGTACTAGTTAAGAGCACTCATCTTTGACACCACATAAGGGCATCCATCTTTAGCACATAAACACATCAAACATAGTATTTAAAAATCGAACTACAGTTACCACTTTTCACAGTTTAAACCCCCACCTTTTCTTGTCTTGAAAATAAAGAAGTGTTGTACGTTGGCTTGACTAATCCTTGGGCTATGAACCTCACAAAAATCTGCCCTCCTTAATGCCTACAAGCTGCTGGAAAAACTGGTCCTCTAACTTCAATACATGGCCGAAAATTGGGTGCTAGAGGCTGCCGATTTTTCTTGGGTGTCTAAGGGTTTGGGGACTTGATCAATACATATTTATAGAGTTGGAAAAGTAGGGTTTGGGGCTGCATAAGGCCCTTGGCCGAAATCTTAGAGGAAAGGCAATAAAATGGCCCATAATCTTGGTGTATCTCTATTTCCATACTTGGCAACTTATTTCCTTATTTAATAGATCCTTACTAACCCTTTATTCTTATGATACTTAACCTTCAAGCATGTACTATTATCTTGCATAAGAATATGACTTATTTCCATAAATAAAGATACTAGAAATCCATGTCTTATACTCTCTTAATTTTCGAAAATTCTTAGAAGTCTAAGACCCATATTTTTCGAAAATATTGCTACTACTATCCCAAGTATTATATAATCCTATCCTTTGTCGAAACCTTAAAATTAATTCCTCAAATACTAACATGCCCTTAAAGAAATAATACTTAAGGAAATAATATTCTTAGAGGACTAATACTACAACCTCAACAATAATACTTCTCTTATTTATTCTAAAATAAATTCGGAAGTTAATACTACTTAAGGGTCCAATTAATACTAATTGGGACAACTAATACTAGGCAATTAATTAAGAAACACTAAGGCATAACAACTTAATGTTGGGGAATTAAACGCGGATCTATTCGGGATTTACGCTAAATACAAATTTAAGCCTACAATTAATATCATGATTTAAACATAATTAAATCAAATAATTGTATACCCAACAACAGGCTTTGCATGCAAAACATATGAACAAATATAATCACATAAAGCCCTAAACATGCGGAACTAAGGGATTTAGTGAATTATACCTCTTGAATAAAAGGCAGTTTCTGAGATAAAAGGCGTCCTTTTGAGATGCTTTGGGAGTCCCTTTGCTTGAATGATATTGTCAGCAATGGTGGTTGAGATCAAAGGGCGTCCTTGAGACCCTCAACTTGATAAACCCAAGAGCCTTCTCAAGTATTCCCTTGTCCTTATTCGTACACCCGGTGGGAGGCCACACGAATAATCACAACACAAGGAAGAAAATAATTTTGTTGCCCCACTCACTAGAATTTTTGAAAATTCTAAGAGAAAAAAAATAATGTGTATTGAAGTCTTGTATCATCTCATATTTATAGTGAGATTACAAGATCTTGAATATCTTGAATATCTAATATTTCAAATCTTGATTATCATGAATATCAAATATTCTAATCTTGATAATCTTGAATACTAAAATATTCAATTCTTGACATTCTTTTCCTTCAAGATTTTCGAAAAAAACAGTATACATATAATACCCATGAGATCTTGATTTTATTAGATATTCTTGTATTCAAGATACATATCTATTTTTCATAAAATCTCTCACTAATTATATATATATAAATTTCGAAAATTAATATATTGGGCCCAAAAAATATTTCTTTTATTTTAATCACCTTATTCATTGTTGGACATTTAATTGAGCTACTTGAGGGGCCTTTAGGAGAATTAAGATTGGACCTCCCAATGGGCCTTGAATTCTAACATTGAGCCCAATGTCATTCAAACCATTAACATTAATCTCACTCCACTATAGGATTAATGTTGCACTATCCATCTTAACCCATATTACAATCATATGGCTCCCGGTCATTATTTCCCGTGTTTAAGATTCTCTTGTCCGTTAATTAATCAAGCCACTGAACGCTTTAATAAATTTAACATCTTATCCTTGGAGTAAGGACAACCAGATTATAGCATTGAGTCTTTCAACCGCCACTGGAGTTTCATCATGCCTATTCCGTGTAATACCCCGAACCAAATTAGGATTTTCTATTATATATATATTAAATGTTATGTTCTATGTATATATATTTAACTTACTGATTTTTATCTCTTTAAGGACATTATGTTTTTAAAAGGTTGATTTCTACTCAACGGTTGGTCCAAAACCAGAACCGGGAGCACTCCTAGCACCGTAACTGCGAATTGGACTTAAATATATCTATGGAATGAGTAAGATAAGGTCCTAAATAATCTTTTAAAGGCCTTTAAGTTTAAAAGAATTATTAAACAAAAATTTAGATGTTTGTTGTTAAATGTCGAACCGAAAACCCT
Source organism: Prunella vulgaris (assembly GCA_026898435.1). Taxonomy (NCBI): domain Eukaryota; kingdom Viridiplantae; phylum Streptophyta; class Magnoliopsida; order Lamiales; family Lamiaceae; genus Prunella; species Prunella vulgaris. The sequence goes on from JAPKLY010001032.1 coordinate 44,014, forward strand.
AAATTTCAAAATCAGCGATCCGGTGAGTCATTACAGTTCCTAATCAAGACTTAATTAGTAAAATGAGTTAAATACAAGTTTTGATTAATAAATACAAGATATAAAAATTTTGTGTGCCAAAACGATCAAAATATTAATTTTTGGAGCCCAAAACGCAACCGAATAATATCCGATTTCAACACCGAAAACCATATCGCGTCCCAAAATACAGTTAGAACTCAAATTCCCTCCTAAATACCCTTATGACCGACACCATGCTGCTGGGAAAGGAGGAAATTGAAGGTCAATTGTCCTTCCTCAATTTAGGGGTCCATGTTCCCTCGTTTTCCACTTTTTTCAACCAAGGTACACCTAACCTTGACTTCTCCTACCCTCTCCTACACACTCAAATTCGGACAAGACAAGACTTTCCCCTCTATATATGCATTATCTTGATACTCTTCCTTCATTTGACAAGAAACCAATGAAAGAAAAACAAGCAAAGCATCTCTTCCCCCTTCACTTACAACTTTCGGCCATTATCATTTCAAGGGAGAAGGAAATTTTCTTCTCCCATTTAGAACCATAAGAAGCTTTCATTCTCATGTATAAAGTCATCTATGAGGTTGTATTGAAGTTTTGAAGCCAACTCCAAGCAAAAAATAAGCTCTCCATCTCTCCTTCCCTCTTTAAGTTCATGTTTTTCCCTCTATTTTTCCTAACTTACTCATTGCCTTGTTTTAGCTAAAAATCAAAGTATTCCTACAAGGGGTGCTCCATTCCTACAAGCTTAAGGGTCAAGGAACAATAAAGCGTCTTTTATTTACAAGAAAAAGGCTCCAAAGGTTGTAAAACCCCAACTCAAAACATTTGGTTTTTCTTGCACGTATATGTGAGCTATGTGTGTTTATTATTTCATATTTTTTAGATACCATGAAACCTTAGGACTTAGTTACTTTTAATGTTCAAATGCATGATAAATGAAGTCTTGGAGGATGTTTTTGAAGGTGTTAAAATGTTGGTGGCATGGTAGTTATGGAATAGAAAATGTAAGTGAAAGCATGCACACAAACCACACACTCTATGCACTGACCTCGGATTTCTTACAGGATTCGGAACTCATTTGTTATATATTTTTAAATTATCTTTATATAGTTAGAAACTAGATCAAGTTAGCTTTCATTTGAATCTAGTTTGAGCGATTTTGGAGTTTTTGTTAATAAGTTATGAATTTTCTACTGAAGTGTGACAAAATGCTCCTTATTTCGAAATTATGGATTTTCTAGGAGTAATCAGTTAATGGAAAAATATTTTAAAAATTATGGTAAAATACTAAATGAATCTTAGTACCTGCATGATTTATTTCTTGATTTGTAGAGGTGTTTAAATAGTTTTACCAAAATTATTTCGAAAGTTGCACAGTTTCTGGAATTTCTGGAACAATCTGCCATGTTTTGAAAACAAGCCTAGAACTCATATTTTCCTAAACGAAATTACATGAAATAAATTTTATTTGTAAAGTATACTTGATAAGGTAGCTACTGTAAAAATTTAATGATTTTTGGGTGAGTTTTGATATTTTTATAAAATACTCAAAGTTTGTATGAGTGTAGTCCAAAATGCAAACTGCCCTACTTGAATATTGTTACTCATGTGTTACCTTCTTGTTAGAAGTCGAGTAAATGTTTTCCATGATAAAACTAGTCTAAATTCTATGTTTAGTGAAGCCTATGTGTTGATAAATGCTATTTGAATGCATGATTTAAGTGAATGGAATGACGTTTGGTGTTGATTTTAGATTAAGGACTATATTTTCTTGTTTGCCATGAGAAGTTCCCAAATTTGGAGTTCTTTGAATTTTTGAGAAAAATCGGCTCAAGCACAACTTTTGGGAAATACGTAATTAAATACTAGGTGAACTTAGGGATCTCCATGATTTATTTCAAAATTTTTAAACTAGCCTAAATATTTACAAAAATTATTTTTTTAAGGTCGCGCTGCTGGAATTTTTTTGGAAACCTATGAAAATCATTGTCCTCTTTCTAAAAATGTTCCAATACCTAAAATTTTCACTTACAAAATGTATTGCCACAAATTCTGGGTGTTATACACCTAATTATGATTCCATTATACAAGTTTTGTGATTTTTGGGTATATTGAAATGTGTTTAGAAATTACTTAAGAATAGAAAATAAAAGGTATTCCTTTTCAAATTGTTTCTTGCTAAAATAGATCATATTTGATGAGCATGATGTGATAGGGATTTGGAGTTCCAAAATGCTATGTATGAAATCTTGTTTGCATGGTTTTGAACTCATTATTCTAATTTTATGATGATATGTTTATCATTTAAAGATTTAGAACACTAGTTATTGCACTTCTAAAACCTTAGCAAATTGCATGCTATATGTTCTTTTTATTTAAAGCTTAGGACATTAAAATACTACATGTTCATCTATTTTAAAGTGTATGTGCTATTAACTCTTCAAGTTTAGAATATTACATTTTCTCGCAAAGTTTAGGATATTATGTTTCCTTGTTATGTTTAGAACATCATGTTTTCTTGCTATGTCTAGTACACCATGTTTACTTGCTATGTCTAGTACATCATGTTTTCTTGCTAACTTTAATATGTTATATTCTCTTGTTTGAATCTATGGCTATTTGTTTTCTTAAGTGATAAGAATAAAGAGGATAAGACTTTAAGTGCTCAAAGGTCCCCTTTCAGACAAATGTGTATAAAATCTAAAAGAATTTCTAAGACACCAATAACTGAAACGCAATGAATGGTGCTAGGTGTAAGTGCGAGAACGGTGATGAGGATTTCTGGGTGAAAAGAATGGTGATTTTATTTACAAAAGGAAAGCGTTTAAGGTGGGTGGCATTTACTGTATTGCCTTGAATATTATATGGACTGTTGGTGTATTTGAATGAAAATGTTTTGACCTTCGGGTCCGATTACAAGGTTATTACCCAAATGCCTACGGGTGAAGTATCTCAAATGATATGTAATGGTCTGGCTTGTGTAGCTAGGCGCCGCGGTGGACAGAGCCTCAGGGCTATATCTCAAACGATATGTAGTGGTCTTGCTTGTGTAGCTAGGCGCCACGGTGGACAGAGTCTGAGGTCTATATGATTAAAAGTATCTCAAATGATATGTAGTGGTCTGGCTTGTGTAGCTTGGCACTACGGTGGACAGAGCCTGAGGGCTATATGATGAATGATGAGCCTTTGTGGCTATGAAAAATGTTTTTACAAAAATGATACGTTTCCGTACTACCAAGCTTTATAGTAGCGTACAGGTCGCCCACACTGAGAGTTCAAATCTCACCCCCCATATTTATAAATCTTTTCAGGATATGACGAGGTGGAGTTCGTGCTAGTGGAAGAGTGATACGGTTTCCTGTATGGGTATTTTGTCGTGCATCAAAAGAAAATTGGTTAAGGACGATAACTTTTATTATGACTTTATGAATATGCCAAAGTGAAGATCAGTTATAAAATCTCTGGATGATAATGTATGATAGTTATCTTGTTGTCAATTTTGTGCCAAACTTTTTATAAAGATCCTTGCATTTTAAATCAACAAAATGGCCACCGCATCTTTCATAACAAAAAATTTATCTTTCCTCTGTCTATACGTTTTTTTTAACGAAATGTATGCTTCCGCTATCTATTTAATGTCATTAAAAGTGTTTCATATTTAAAAGAAAAAAAATAGTATGGATTTTCAGTCACTAAGTGACCACTCGGGTTTCTAGAATGACAAAATTACATTTTGGAAACCTGGGGCGTTACAGGTGGTATCAGAGCGCGGTTAAAATTTTTGGCCAAAATTTGCATTTTTTTCAATTTCGCTTAATGTTTTAAAAGTAGATATAATTTTTCAAAAAAAAAAATTAGTGTAGATATTCTCATGAGATGTTTAATAGATCGATGGAAACGTATCCTCTCCTACGGCCGAGCATCCCAAGGTATGGTCCCTTGTTTTGAAAGTGTTTTAAAAATGTTTTACAAATGCTTGAGTTTTATTATATGTTCATCCCACTAGAACGTCGAACCCGATACCCTTTCCTTTATATAATACGATTAACATATTTTCTTCTTTTAACTTTTACACCTAAACCTTTAGCTATGGAATCTTAAGAATTCATCGTACTTCGGGTCTTCTTATTTTAACATAATATTTTTTTAAAGGAGGTTTTTATTTTGAATCTATTTTAATATAAATATTAAGCACCTCTTGTGTATTATGTATTCTATCAGTTATTTTTATCTGGTTGAATGTTTGATCGCATATGTGTGGTTTCTGACTACCATAGTTGAGCCAATCGTTTGCTGTTATCTGCGCAGTAACGAGAGCTCACCATTGTTGCCCTATTTTATGTTTGGTGCCGCACAATATGTTGTCACATTAATTGGATTCTTGTTACTTTTATCCAGTCACTTGTTTGATGGTGTATGTGTAAATCCCAACTACTATAGTCGATCCAGTCGTCGGCCATTGACTAGCTACCAACGGAGCTCACCACTGTAGTCCTATTTTATGATTGGTTTACATGTTATGATGTCACAATGATTGGATTCTGATTTTGTTTTCACACCTATATAAGTAACCTATTTTTAGTTCTCTGCCACTTGGCACCTAGTTGTTTGTTAAGAATAGTAGCCTCCTACTCCTTGTGTTTAAGAAATTGAGGATGTTTGGGACAGAAGGTATAGCCGAAGGAAGTTTGAATGTAGGTGCTATATCTATGTGTTCAGTAAGGATCATGGTTAGCATAGAAGTAAGAATAAATTTAATGGAGTCAAACTTGACCTTCTTAGCGGAATGATTTTGGTATAGTCTTGGGAATAGATTTATCATCAAAGCAGAAGGTGACGTGTAGAGTAAGAAATAAGAATTTGGATAGAATAAGAGGCCACATAAAGTGAGGATGGTCGATTTAGGGTCTTGACTTGACTCTAAGACTTGGATAGTTGACTAAGGGCAAGGTGTTAACTAGGCAGGAAACCCTTTTCCAAGATATCTAAAGATCGACACTTTGATTTCCATAGAACTCTCAGTCTGAATAGGATGTATGAATCCCCCTCCATCATCCAAGTTGCAAGAATCACATATAAAGGAAAATATCATGGGCATTTACTCGTTATCTTGGGAAGACATCACTAAATCCAATGATGATCGCGAGAGACAACCCTAACCTTTTCCTAAGAATTGATCAAGGATTACTTTGGACTAATAGATAGAGTCTTGCCAATAAGCTAGTACTGCAATGAAGGTTGTTGGACAAGAAATTCATTTGGGTTAATACATCACTGGGAAGGTGCCTAGTTCTGCTCATAAGAAAAGACCCTTTAAACTAAGTTATGAATTTACCATAAGGAGGATCAACAAACCATCACGAATAAGTATCCACTACCAAGTATTTGGTGCTTGCTCGACCAGTTTAAGAATCCTTTTAAAGCCCAACCAAAGGACGAAAGGAGTAGCATCTTAGAGACAACATTCAAATTCCTTTAAGGGCAATGTAAGCTTACAAATAGTGTCCTTGGGATGACAGACTTACCAGTAATCTTTAATATTTTATCAGTTGGGTATTTCATCAATGTTTGGCAAGTTTGTTAAGGTATAAAAGGGAGGAAGAGCAACATGAAGGATGAATATTCTAGGCCAATTTGAGGATAAGAAGACGAGAGAATCATAGACAAGTTCATGGGTGCAAAGCCTTAAACAATCAAGGAATATTTTGTGGTATGTAGTACGATGGCCTAGTGGATTAGGTGTAATTAAGTTTTGATGGGAATATAAGAGTTTATACGAGCTCTCCATGAGATATGAGGAGGTACTTAGCTTATATAGTGAACAATGGGAATTGTCTTTCATTGAAGGAAATCTTAGGTGAAGTTCGAGGGTGAATTCCAAGTTCAGTGAATATGAAGTGGATTTGGATGGTTAAAACAAAACAACCCTCACCTACTTAGGATAGAAGACAAATTGGGAACTCTACACTATAAGGAAAGGTGTAGGAATAAGACAGGAGCTCAGTCTTTTAGAGATATCCAAGTGTTTTAAGATTCAACGCGATAGATATGAATAGATGAGGAATAAACTTTGGCTCTTATAATTGGGTGTAGTGTCTTATGGGATAGATTGACTTACGAAGGATCGAACCACCACATAAGGTTTGAGACAATAGGTGGATTATAAGGCCAAACTTTTATTTTGTTACTCACCTTGAGATAAGAATTTTATTTGAGGAAATAAGTATAATACATATATTGAGGATCCTAGTGTTTTTATGAGAAGAGTGATGTTGGGATGATTAGGAAGTTTTGAGGAAATAAATAGAGGTTATCGGTCAAGACGTTAGCAAAGAGGGTCATAGTGGATGAGACGATAAGTTTTAGTGGTGTATGAGGAAATTAAGATTTGACTAATAGGGGTAATATAGGCGTTCAATACTTTAAGGTGGAAGGTTGGAGAAGTAAGGATTTATTAAATTTCTTGAGGAGATGAATTCTACGTGAAGTACTGAAAGTCTAAGAAGGAGGAGTCAAATTTCGAGGATGAAATTTCTGTTAAGGAGGGTAGGATGTAATACCCCGAACCAATATATATTAAATGTTATGTTATAAGTATATATATTTAACTTACTGATTATTATCTCTTTAAGGACATTATGTTTTTAAAAGGTTGATTTCTACTCAACGGTTGGTCCAAAACCAGAACCGGGAGCACTCCTAGTGCCGTAACTGCGAATTGGACTTAAATATATCGATGGAATGAGTAAGATAAGGTCCTAAATAGGCTTTTAAAGCCATTTAAGTTTAAAAGAATTATTAAACAAAAATTTAGACGTTTGTTGCTAAATGTCGAACCGAAAACCCTAAATTTCAAAATCATCGATCCGGCGAGTAATTACAGTTCCTAATCAAGACTTAATTAGTAAAATGAGTTAAATACAAGTTTTGATAAAAAAATACAAGATATAAAAATTTTGTGTTTTGGAGCCCAAAACGCAACCGAATAATATCCGATTTCAACACCGAAAACCATATCGCGTCCCAAAATACAGTTAGAACTCAAATTCTCTCCTAAATACCCGTATGACCGACACCATGCTGCTGGGAATGGAGGAAATTGAAGGTCAATTGTCCTTCCTCAATTTAGGGGTCCTTGTTCCCTCGTTTTCCACTTTTTTCAACCAAGGTACACCTAACCTTGACTTCTCCTACCCTCTCCTACACACTCAAATTCGGCCAAGACAAGACTTTCCCCTCTATATATGCATTATCTTGATACTCTTCCTTCATTTGACAAGAAACCAATGAAAGAAAAACAAGCAAAGCATCTCTTCCCCCTTCACTTACAACTTTCGGCCATTATCATTTCAAGGGAGAAGGAAATTTTCTTCTCCCATTTAAAACCATAAGAAGCTTTCATTCTCATGTATAAAGTCATCTATGAGGTTGTATTGAAGTTTTAAAGCCAACTCGAAGCAAAAAATAAGCTCTCCATCTCTCCTTCCCTCTTTAAGTTCATGTTTTTCTCTCTATTTTTCCTAACTTACTCATTGCCTTGTTTTAGCTCAAAATCAATGTATTCCTACAAGGGGTGCTCCATTCCTACAAGCTTAAGGGTCAAGGAACAATAAAGCTTCTTTTATTAACAAGAAAAAGGCTCCAAAGGTTGTAAATCCCCAACTCAAAACATTTGGTTTTTCTTGCATGTATATGTGAGCTATGTGTGTTTATTGTTTCATATTTTTTAGATACCATGAAACCTTAGGACTTTGTTACTTTCAATGTTCAAATGCATGATAAATGAAGTCTTGGATGATGTTTTTGAAGGTGTTAAAATGCTGGTGGCATGGTAGTTATGGAATAGAAAATGTAAGTGAAAGCATGCACACAAACCACACACTCTATGCACTGACCTCGGATTTCTTACAGGATTCGGAACTCATTTGTTATATATTTTTAGATTATCTTTATATAGTTAGAATCTAGATCAAGTTAGCTTTCATTTGAATCTAGTTTGAGCGATTTTGGAGTTTTTGTTAATAAGTCATGAATTTTCTACGGAAGTGTGACAAAATGCTCCTTATTTCGAAATTATGGATTTTCTGGGAGTAATCAGTTAATGGAAAAATATTTTAAAAATTATGGTAAAATACTAAATGAAGCTTTGTACCTGCATGATTTATTTCTTGATTTTTAGAGGTGTTTAAATAGTTTTACCAAAATTATTTCGAAAGTTGCACAGTTTCTGGAATTTCTGGAACAATCTGCAATGTTTTGAAAACAAGCCTAGAACTCATATTTTCCTAAACGAAATTACATGAAATAAATTGTTTTGTAAAGTAGACTTGATAAGGTAGCTACTGTAAAAATTTAATGATTTGTGGGTGAGTTTTGATATTTTTATAAAATGCTAAAAGTTTGTATGAGTGTAGTCCAAAATGCAAACTGCCCTACTTGAATATTGTTACTCATGTGTTACCTTCTTGTTAGAAGTCGAGTAAATGTTTTCCATGATAAAACTAGTTTAAATTCTATGTTTAGTGAAGGCTATGTGTTGATAAATGCTATTTGAATGCATGATTTAAGTGAATGGCATGATGTTTGGTGTTGATTTTAGATTAAGGACTATATTTTCTTGTTTGCCTTGAGAAGTCCCCAAATTTGGAATTCTTTGAATTTTTGAGAAAAATCGGCTCAAGTACAACTTTTGGGAAATACGCAATTAAATACTAGGTGAACTTAGGGATCTCCATGATTTATTTCTAAATTTTTGAACTAGCCTAAATATTTACAAAAATAATTTTTTTAAGGTCGCGCGGCTGGAATTTTTTTGGAAACCTATGAAAATCATTGTCCTCTTTCTAAAAATGTTCCAATACCTAAAATTTTCACTTACAAAATGAATTGCCACAAATTCTGGGTGTTATACACCTAATTATGATTCCATTATACAAGTTTTGTGATTTTTGGTTATATTGAAATGTGTTTAGAAATTACTTAAGAATAAAAAATAAAAGGTATTCATTTACAAATTGTTTCTTGCTAAAATAGATCATATTTGATGAGCATGATGTGATAGGGATTTGGAGTTCCAAAATGCTATGTATGAAATCTTGTTTGCATGGTTTTGAACTCATTATTCTAATTTTATGATGATATGTTTATCATTTAAAGATTTAGGACACTAGTTATTGCACTTTTAAAACCTTAGCAAATTGCATGCTATATGTTCTTTTTATTTAAAGCTTAGGACATTAAAATACTACATGTTCATCTATTTTAAAGTGTATGTGCTATTAACTCTTCAAGTTTAGAATATTACATTTTCTCGCAAAGTTTCGGATATTATGTTTCCTTGTTATGTTTAGAACATCATGTTTTCTTGCTATGTCTAGTACATCATGTTTTCTTGCTATGTCTAGTACATCATGTTTTCTTGCTAACTTTAATATGTTATATTCTCTTGTTTAAATCTATGTCTATTTGTTTTCTTAAGTGATAAGAATAAAGAGGATAAGACTTTAAGTGCTCAAAGGTCCCCTTTTGGACAAATGTGTATAAAATCTAAAAGAATTTCTAAGACACCAATAACTGAAACGCAATGAATGGTGCTAGGTGTAAGTGCGAGAACGGTGATGAGGATTTCTGGGTGAAAAGAATGGTGATTTTATTTACAAAAGGAAAGCGTTTAAGGTGTGTGGCATTTACTGTATTGCCTTGAATATTATATGGACTGTTGGTGTATTTGAATGAAAATGTTTTGACCTTCGGGTTCGATTACAAGGTTATTACCCAAATGCCTACGGGTGAAGTATCTCAAATGATATGTAGTGGTCTGGCTTGTGTAGCTAGGCGCCGCGGTGGACAGAGCCTCAGGGCTATATCTCAAATGATATGTAGTGGTCTGGCTTGTGTAGCTAGGCACCACGGTGGACAGAGCCTGAGGGCTATATGATTAAAAGTATCTCAAATGATATGTAGTGGTCTGGCTTGTGTAGCTAGGTGTCACGCCCAACATAACTAGATTTAAGTTATGGATTATAAGTTGTCTTTCGAATTTTTAAAGTTAAGTTGCACGTAGGATTAAATATTGTGCTTTAGTTCTTTAAGTTTTTCAAGAGTCTTAAGTATTAATTTTCTGATGATTAAGTTAGTAAAGTTGATTTGAGTATTTGGGAATTAAGATTAAGTTCTTGATAATTTATTTTGGGCTTTAGTATGTGAATTAGAAGTTAGAGAGCCAAATTAAGATATGATCCAATTAAGTATTTAATATAAGGATTTAGAGGATTTAAGTTGATTGGTTATTAAGAGTTATAATTCACATTGGATTGAGAAAATTAGGATTTATTAAGTACCAATTTATTAAGGGTATAGAAGTAATTTAGTGAGTTTGTTATTTAGAGATAAGGATGAATTTATATGGGATCTTGATTAGGATATGTGATTAAAGATTTGGATCAAGAAATTAGGAATAAATGTTTAAGTGATCTCGATTAGATTTTATATGAAAGGTTATAGAATAAGAAAATATCCAAGGTTTAGATTTTCTTGAAAATAAATATCAAGAGATTATTGTCGGAATTATTTGGACTTTAAGCGAAGGAATAATGTTAGGACTTTAAGTTATTACTGTTAGGATATCTGTGTGAGATGTTTTGATGATATAATAAACAAATCAGCTTGTAATAGGACCAGCTGAACATGTTAGTCAGCTGATGAGTACTTAGGATTAGATAGGTTCGAGTAAGGGGGAATCTACCTTGCTGCCTAGAAGATCCGAAGCTATCATAGAAAAGAAGACTAGCTGAGACCTTGTGGACTTAGCCGATTTTAGAAGACAGAAGATTTAAGCAGCTGACATTGGAGTATCGAGAGCAGATCATCAGAGAAGTTAACATCAGCTGATAGCATAAGAGCAGATCAGATGATATCAGAAGATTAGCTGATCAGCTGAGAGCACGTCGCAGATAAGACAAGGACCATGGATAAAAGACGTATTCAGACGAAGTCAAGAAGACCAGCTGAGGTGCACACCAGCAGACTTGCACATCAGCTGAAGTCCAAGTATCAGCAGACTGGTACACCAGCTGAGGAGACAAATCAACTGAGGTCTTGTGCTCTGCCCAGATTCTTCGGAATCAGTTTTAAGGGTTGACTTGCGACATAGAAGGAAGATTCCAAGAATAGAAGATCAATCAATCAAGGGGACAAACTTGATTGATTGAAGATCACGAAGATTGACGGGAATCAAGATGGAGATTCAATCAATCACAATGATTGATTGAATACGAGATTATAGGATCTCAGATTTCTAGTCCATCCCAACGGCTAGTTATTTGACCTTATAAATTAGAGTAATAGTGATAATTTCAGTATCGGATTCACACGCATATTAAGCTAGCCGAAACTCTGTCAGATTTATCACTTGCACTCAAAAATACCATTCATACTTATTCTTTGTAAAAGCTTTGTAGAAGCTGTGAGAAATCAATTGCATTTGTAGCATTGACAAGTTGTAAGAGAGTAGTACTCTCAAACTGTGTAAGTGAGTAAGTAAGTGAGTTAGTGGAGAGCCCCTCAAGTCCAAGTTGGATTGAGGAGAGTGGATGTAGGACAGTTGGTCCGAACCACTATAAATCCCTTGTGTCTCGTCGTATTTCTTTCTGCTCTTATTTGTGCACATCACATAAAAGCTGATTTTCATTAAAAAATGTTTCCGCACTATTCACAGCGCACTACTCTCAAATTCAGACTACCTCAAGTAGTCTGCTGGTTTTCTGAATAAGCCGAATAAATTGAAAAAGGTTTTTGAATCCTTACAAGTCTATTCAACCCCCCCCTTCTAGACTTATTCAAAGGTATTCTTCCCTAAAACCTGCCTTTGGGACCAACAAGTGGTATCAGAGCTGTGTGTCCAAAAGACCACAGCCTGAGAAAGCTTTTGGTGGTCATCTGGACAAATCCCTGAAAATCTGTTTTTAGAAAATTTTGTGTGCTTTTTATCTAATCACTTGCAGATATGTCTTCCTACAAAAAGAGTGGATCCAAGACAAGGAAGTTGCCTGAATTCTCCATAGAGGATTATGATTACTGGAAATTCAGAATGGAGAATCATCTTGGAGCCATTCATGATCGGATGTTAGATGTTCTGGAGGAAGGGCCAATCAAGTTCTTCTGGGAAGGAGTAAGTGATGGCAAGACTCCAGAAGCTAAAATCAGTGAAAGACGGAAGACAGAGAAGAATAAGAGTGAACTAAACGATGCTGAAAGGAAACTCTTCAACCTAGATCAAGTGGCCAGACCAGAAATCATTGAGACTCTCTCCAAAGAGTATATAGAGAAAATCAAGACGTGCAAAACTGCTAAGGAGATGTGGGAAAAACTCTCCTTGATGTGTGAAGGGACAGATCAAATCAAAGAGAACAAGCTTCAAGCCGTTCTACATACCTTTGACAAATTTAAAATGAAAGTTGATGAAACCATTGATCAGCTTGATATGAGGCTGACAAACATACTGAATAAGGCAAGCTCCTTAGGAAAGGATTACTCGGAGAAAGAGATTAATAACAAAATTTTGAGATCTCTTACTCCAAGATGGAGAGTGAAGGTGACAGTAATCAAAGAGACAAAGAATCTATCTGAGATGAGTCATCATACACTGCTATCTCATCTGAAGGCACATGAGTTCGATATCTAAGAAGAAGACCAAGAAGATGAGACTCCAACTTCATCGGCTACAAAGAATGTTGCTTTCTCTGCTGCAGCTGATAGTCAAGAGAAGTCCTCTACTCCAGAGGACATGAGCTTAAAGGAGCAACTTGCTTTATTGACCAAGAAGTTTGACAAGATGTCAAACAAGTTCCAGAAGTATAAATCTCATTGGAAGAAGAATAAGAGTGATTCTTCCAGAAGATAGCAGAAGTCATCTGATGCCAGAAGAACATCAGATGAATAGGAGACCAGATATAAGTCTCCAGAGAGAAGGAGGGAACCAAGTCCCAGAAGAGGAGGAGATGGTGTTTGCTTCACTTGCAACAAGCCAGGACATCTTAGTTATGATTGTCCTCAGCTTACCCCAAGGGAGAGAGAAGAGAAGAGGATCAAGAGAGATCGCAGGTTCGCTGATAAGAGAGCTTTGCTGGCAGAGGAGGAGAAACAGGATATCAGCTCATCCTCATCCTCATCTGATTTTGAATCAGAGGATGATATCTGCCTCATGGCTAAGGTAGAAGAGGTAAATTCTCCTACCCCCTCTGTTAGCTCATCTTGCTCCTCTACCTATTCTATGGAGTCAGATATACACAAGTTGTTATCTGATCTCCAATCCTCCTTAAAAGTCTGTTCTAAGCTGGAAGAGGAGAACTCAAGTCTGAAAGCTGAAGTTTTAAGCTTGAGACAAGATCTGGAAAATGCTAGACTACCAGTGATATCCTATGACTCACAAGCTAACAAGTCTGCTGACTTAATAGAAAAATGTGAGGAACAAGAGAAGCTGATAGAAAAGCTACTTTCTGAGAACACTGTCTTAAGTGAAGAACATAATCTGCTGACAGCTAAGTTTGATGAACTCTTCAAGCAGAATGAACTGATAATAAAAAATTCACAGCAGCTTCAGCTGAAAGTGGATCAGCTGACTAAGGCAAAGAATGCCGTGTCTGAAATCGCTGAGTCCTCACAGACTGTGAATGATAAAAGGGGTCTTGGTTATCCCAAACCCAAACCACAAAAGAAGAAGAAAGGTGACAGTGGATTAATTAGGGATCCTCGAAAGGGTAAAGGGCCAGCTGAGCCTGCATCTGGTTCAGAAGGGCAAAAGAGCAGAGGGACAGAAAAGGTCCCAGCTGGACAGAAGAGCTACAAAGCTCAGAAGTCTGCTGGGGATCAAAAGGTTTCAGCAGAGCAGAAGAGTACTAAAACTCAGAAGCCGGCTGACAACCAACATAAGTCCAAAGTTCAGAAGCCTCGAGATCAGAAGAGGAATCCAAGTCATAGCTCAGCTAAGACAAGGAGACCTCAGCAGAATCAGCAGAGGAATGATAAGCCTGTGTCATCTCAGCAGAGTAACCCAAGCGAAACAGACCTCAGCCCTGGGTTACTTTTAGTGTAACCAAAGTAGGCAAGCCTTCACCGGCTAAAGTTTATGAGTCATTCGAAGGTTCAAGCCGAAATTATCCTTTTGAGCAGCCCACCTACAAACCTGCTGTTATCACTCATCGCCCCAGAAAAGATCCTCTGAGGGAGATGATTTTTGTGGATAAGTATGGTAGAAGGTTGAGATCTCCTAAACCTCATAAGGATGATCTCTACCTATGGATCCAGAAAGTCGAAACTAACCAATCAGGACCCAAAGATAGGGTACCTAAAGCCTGAGTTTTAATTTCAGGTAAACTCTAGCCCTATAGAAAGAGGAGAAGTCAAGGGCCATGTCTGGTACATTGATAGCGGTTGCTCGAAGCACATGACCTTTGAGAAGCATCTTCTCCAGAACTTTGTAACACTGGATGGGCCTAGATTTGTGTTCGGTGACAACAATTTTGGAGTCACCAGAGGAGTAGGCACCCTGGTGATCAAAGGAACAAGAGTTGAAGAAGTCTACTATGTAGAAGGGCTCATGCACAATCTTCTGTCTGTATCCCAATTCTGTGACAAGGGATTTTCAGTAAGATTCTCTAAGAACTCTTGCCTAGTTATTAATGATTTAAATGAGCAGGTGCTACTAACTGGCCTCAGAAGAGGTAATATGTATCTTGCAGATTTTGCAAGCTGTCCAGCTGACTCATGTTTGGTTGCTAAAAGCTCATCAGAGATCTGCTGGCTCTGGCACAAAAGGTTAGGTCATCTGAACTTCAAGACTCTCAACAAGGTTGCAAGGGAGGGTCTAGTCAGAGGTCTATCAAATCAGGTGTTTGCATCTGAGCAGAAGTGTGATGCCTATCAGAAAGGAAAGCAGACTAAAGCCTCATTCAAAGATGTGCAGAGTACTTCAACAACAAAAGCTCTCTAGCTGCTTCATATGGATTTGTTTGGACCCATCTCACCTCTTAGTTTCAGTGGAAGGAAGTACACACTGGTGATTGTTGATGACTATACAAGATTCACTTGTGTAGTGTTCTTGTTCAAGAAGAATGAGACTATGGTCAAGATGCTGGAGTTGTTCAAGAGGATTCAGAAGGAGCTGGACTTCAGCATAGTCAGAATTAGAAGTGATAAAGGTACTGAGTTTCTTAACTCTGTTGTTTTTGACTATTGCAGGGATAATGGTATTCAGCATGAGACATCAGCTGCCAGAACACCTCAGCAAAATGGGTTAGCTGAGAGGAGAAACAGAACCCTCAAGGAGGCAGCAAGGACTATGTTAGCTGAATATCAGACTCCTCAAAGGTTTTGGGCAGAAGCCATCAACACTGCTTGCTTCATCCAAAATAGGTGTTTACCAGTCAAGAGATATGGGAAGACTCCTTATGAAATGTACAAGGGTAAAACTCCTAACCTTTCCTCTGTCCATACTTTTGGGTGTAGGTGTTTCATCCATGACAATGGAAAGACTAAGTTAAAGACTTTTGATGCTAAGGTTGTTGAAGGAATATTCTTAGGATATTCTGGAAGTAGCAAAGCCTATAGAGTCTTTAATAAAGTCTCTCTCTGTGTGGAGGAGACACCCCATGTTGTATTTGATGAATCTTTTCATGAGTACAACAAGGAGAAGCTAGTAGAAGAGGTGGATCAGCTGAATTTGTCAGAAAAGCCAGATCTGATTAAGGTAGTGGTACCTAGGATAGAATCAGATTCAGATTCAGATGATGAGCCCAAATCAGCTGATAAGTCCTCATCAGCACCAGATGATAGCACATTGACTCCTGACACTAACCAAGGGGGAATATCAGACAAGACCCAAGAGGAGCAAACTATGGCACCTCAAAGGGGAAAGAAGACATTGTCTGATTTCCCAGCTGAACTGATTCTAGAAGATCCAAGTGTAGGTGTTCAGACCAGAAGAAAGCTAAACTTGGGTGCTCAATTCAGCTGTTATGTGTCTTTGATAGAACCCAAGAATATCCATGAAGCTCTTGAAGATCCAAACTGGATTGTAGCCATGCAAGAGGAGCTAAATCAGTTTGCAAGACAAGAAGTTTGGACTCTAGTGGAGAGGCCCAAACATCAGAAGGTCATAGGCACTAAGTGGGTATTCAAGAACAAAAAGGATGAAAATGATGTAGTGGTTAGAAACAAGGCAAGGCTAGTAGCCCAGGGGTATTCACAGTCAGAGGGGATTGACTATGATGAGACATTTGCTCCTGTGGCAAGACTAGAAGCCATTAGATTGTTTCTGGCCTATGCTGTTTTCAAAGGGTTCAAGGTATATCAGATGGATGTTAAGTCAACTTTTCTGAATGGAATCCTGGCAGAAGAGGTTTATGTGGAACAGCCACCAGGATTTGAGATTGGGAACAAGATTTATAGGTTGCAGAAGGCTTTATATGGACTAAAGCAGGCACCTAGAGCTTGTTATGATACTCTATCACAGTTCCTACTGGATAGTGGATTCAGTAAAGGAAAGATAGACAAAACCTTGTTCAGACAGGAAGATGGAAATGATATCCTCTTAGTGCAGATCTATGTGGATGATATCATCTTTGGCTCCCCCAACAAGCTGATGTGTGATGAGTTCAGCAAGCTGATGACCAGCAAGTTTGAAATGTCCATGATGGGGGAGATGACTTATTTCCTTGGACTACAGGTGAAGCAGATGTCCAATGGAACTTTCATTAGCCAAGCTAAGTATGCCAAGAATTTGATAGAAAAGTTTGGAGTCAGTAGCAGCAGAGAAGCTAAGATTCCAATGATGGCAAACTTTAGCATGGATGCAGATGAGGCTGGTGAGAAAGTAGATCAGACACAATATAGGGGACTTATTGGTTCTCTGCTGTATCTCACTGCCAGCAGACCTGATATTAGCTTTGCAGTAGGGGTGTGTGCAAGGTTTCAGGCAAATCCTAAGAAATCTCATCTGGAAGCAGCAAAGAAGATTGTAAAATATTTGAAGGGTACTTACAATCTAGGCCTCTGGTACCCAGCTGATGACAACTTTCAGCTGAGTGGGTATGCAGATTCTGACTATGGATGGTGCAAGATTGATAGGAAATCAACCTCTGGCACATGTCAGTTTCTAGGAAGTAAGCTGATATCTTGGTTCTCCAAGAAGCAGACTTCAGTAGCTACTTCTACAACAGAGGCAGAGTACATGGCTGCTGGTAGTTGCTGTTCTCAGCTGCTCTGGATCAGACAACAGCTGAGGGACTACCATGTGATCACAGAAGAGATACCCATCTTCTGTGATAGCACAAGTGCAATAGCCATTACTCAGAATCCTGTTCTCCATACTAGATGCAAGTATGTGGACATAAGACATCATTTTCTTCGGGATCATGTTGAGAACGGAGATATCAGGATGGAGAAGATTCATACGGAGAAGCAGAGAGCAGATGTGCTTACCAAACCCTTAGCAGAGGTAAGATTCAGAGAATTAGTAGCAGAGTTAGGAATGATAGATGGAGGAGCAGTTCTCTAGAAAGAAAGTTTTTGGGTAATTGGGTAGTCAGCTGGTACCCAGTTGAGGACTATTCTGCTGAAGTAATCAGCTGATCTGGTATGTCTTCTTATTCTTTCCTTTCTTTTCTCTATCTTGTTATGTCTAACCTGATACAGGGATAAGTTATGAAAGTCAGACAAGGCCATTTTGCTTCAGCTGGTCCATGTCAGCTGACATTAAAGACCCAGATGAGCAGAAAAGATTTTCATGAGGATCGCTCTTATCAGCTGACTTTGCCACGTCAGCTTCTCGATAAGTATTTCTATGATCTTTATGTCAATTTTTAAAATTTTATTTTATCTATCAAATCTTTTCAAAAATAAATAAATCCCTAATTTCTAAAACTTATTTTAGAAAATTGGCAATCAAATCTTTTCTCTTACAAAAATTCGGGGATTTATTACCTTTTGAAAATACGGTGTCAGAAGTAATTAATTTCTCACCGCCTAAAATTTTTCAAAAAATCGCTTTCATCATTACTTTTTTTTCAAAAAGGCGAATCTTTTGAGGCGGTCAAAACCTTTCGAAACCCTGACACCCACGCATCACCTCCAAAATTCTCAAAGGTCATTTATTCTGGACCTTTGATTTGTGTGATGCAAAATACAAATCTACGATCAAAATTGATTTGTTTTAATTTTGGAAAATCTGCTCATATCTTTCGATTACTATATATACCCCTTTAACTTCTTTCTGAAAACCTTCTGCTCCTAAATCTTTCTGCCCGAAGTATTCCTGCATATTATTCTCTTTGCACTAAATCTCTGTTCTGAAGGTATGGCGTCCAAGGCTATGCAAAAATTGTTCAAGGAAAAGATGTATGCAGAGATGTGTGTCGATTTCGACACGACTAGGGTTCCTGAAATTAGAGAAATCCTAAACCTTCTCCAACATCACAATCTCCGAACCTTCATCTCCATGACCCCCCCGACCATAAAACCCTAAACTTCTATGCCTTTCAATTCCTTCTTAAGGCCCAGTTCAGTCCAAACTCTATAGGCTCCTTGATTGACGGTCAGACTGTTGTTATTTCGAAGGATGCAGTTGCTGATCTCTTTGGCCTATCCTCCACTGGTGTCCAACCTCACAAATATAAAGAAGCCGACTACCTGGAAACTTTTAAGTTAATGGCCAGGAAGAGTCACAGGGACACCACCATGAATCTGAAGAAGTCCATGCTGAGGAAGCGTTTCCGGTTTTTGATGGATGTGGTGACCAAGGTCATCTTGGCGGAACAGGGGAGTTTGGACGCCATTACCAAACTCCGCCTGAGCGTGGCCCGCACGATTCTTGATGGGGTGCAAGCAGACTGGGTGAGTCTGCTATGGTTCCGGCTGGAACAGGAGTCCAAGAGCTGTATTGCGAAGGAGGTGGATGGGCAACAGGTTTATAGCTTCAAATCAAAGTGCTCCATGGCCACCAAGATCACTATCCTCTTGAATCATCTGCTGCCCCAGCATGAGTGGGATGAGGAATGGGTTGTTGAGTACAACCACACCAAGTTCTTGAGGGGAAGTAACTTGGACGTTATTGGGCAAGCAGATTCAGACTCCATAGCTGATCCAGTAGCTGCTGCCCCTGGTCCTTCTGCTGGTCATGAAAAGAAGCAGAAGAGGAAGGCTTCAATGCCTGTTGGAGGGGGTAAAAAGAAGAAATCTAAGAAAGAAACCACTCCAGTTCAAAGGAAGCTCTCATTTGATTCAGATGAGGATGATGATACTGCTATGCTGAGCAGTTTGAAGAAGAAGCAATCTTCAGCAGGAAGGGCTACTCTGCTGGTTGACGAGTCTTCTGATGAAGAAGAAGAGCAGGCTATTGAGGAATCAGCTGAGAGGGCTGAATCAGATGAGGATTCTGGGTCTGGCTCTGATGGAGAGGAAGAAGAGTCAGAGGAGAGGGAATCAGCTGAGCCCTCAGTTGCTGAGACAGAGGTGTTACATTCCTCTGGAGATGCTCCATCAGCAGAGACACCTTTAGCTGCCTCACCCATCAGGTCAGCTTCTCCTACTACCTTCTCTGATTCTTCCCTACACTCCACAACCCCAGTAGATCCTTCACCCTAACAAATCCCAATCGGCAATGAACCAGAGGAGATAGCTACCTCTAGCGAGTCTTCAGCTATTCCCAAACCCTCTCACCCTGAACCCATCAACCTTGATAACCCAACTCCCCCACAGAAATGGCCAAACAAGCTCGCCTATCTCACCATCGTTCAAAGGGGCCTCTTGAACGAGGGATGATCATAACCGCCCTAGCCCACATTTCCCTCTACATCCCAGAACTCAACCCTTACCCAGCCTATCAGGACATACTTGCTGATGGCCTTGCCTGGGCACAAGCAAGAGAAGGGCCAGTTACCTTCTTTCTGGCCCTAATAAAAGAGATGGGGGAAGCAGCTTTTACTGAATGGGAAGAAATTCTGATGGCTTCCTTGGAAGTTAAGGCTCCATCCCAGCTGACATCCCCTGAAGTGTTGAGGAAGGTGGCTTGAGCATTATTGCTCAAAGATGGGGTGGCACTAGATTGCCCTGAAACAGCAGAGTCTGAATTCATTCCTCCAGCAGCAAACTTTGAGATCTCCCCAGCTGACCAGGTAACCCCTGCACTTTTGGATCAACTGAAGGATTATTTTGATGACCACATCGGGGAGGTCAAAGCTACTCTTCTAGCTGCCAAGTCTGCTGCCCCCTCTTTGATTGAAAAACAAGTTCATCAAGTCCTACTTGACCATCGCAACAAGCTGAAGGAAGCTATGGAGGACAACTTGTATGCTACCAGGATTGAGTTCTTCAATACTCTACAGAACTTCAAGTCAACTGCCAGGGCTTTCTCTGATGATGCTTCTGCTTCTCTTGCTGCTGAATCTGAGAGATTCAGACTGGTCTCCGAAAGGTTGGAAGGGCAAATTGTTGAGTGCAAACATAGTCAAGAGGACCTTAAAGCCGTTGTGGATAACCTTCCTACTTCTCTACCCTCTGCTTCGGTCATTGATGATATCAAAAAGGGGGAAGAGAAGAACTCAGCTGCTATTGCTGCTCTACAAGCTGAGATGGCCTCTCTGAGAGCTCTTCTGGTGGACAATCAAGGCGTTCTATCTGCTAGAATAGAGAATGTTGAAGATTATATCAACACCAGGAAGATTGCTGCTCAGAAAACTCAGGAGCTAAGGGATCAGAAAGTAGCTAAGGCATTGCAGAGGCAAGAGGTTGTTGCTGAAGAAAGGGAGAAGAAGAAAAGAATTATGAATGCTTAATTAGATAAAAAGCTGGCTAAGGAGTTGCAACTAGCTGAGAAAGAAACTCCAGAAGAGAGGAGGAAGAGGCAGGAAAGAGAGATGAATGATGAGCTTGAGAGGTGATATCAGAGGAAGCTGAAGAAGCAGGGGAAAGCAGTATCTCAAGGCAGCAGGACTAGAAGTGGAAAGTTCATCCGAGATCCAAATGAGCCTCTAGTTGATGGACCAATTGATATGTTTTACAATCAATTGTCTGATGAGCTGGTGGATCTCTGGAAGACTATTAGGGCTAAGACAATGATCCACTTCTATGTCCTCAGAGGAGAAGATACCAGAGGAGAAAGAGAGAAAAATGCTGAGTTTAGAAACTGGTTGAAGGAGACTTTTCCTAAGTTCTTCAGAGCTATTACAGAAGAAATGATTAAGGTGGAAGTTCAGCCAGAGTTACCTGAGATTGAGTATCTTCCAACTCCAACTGATGAGAGTGGAAGATAGATTGGGTGGAAATCAGGAAGCATTGGCTGCAGATTACTCAACTCTTTCATCAACTTTCTGACAACTCCCTGCCAGCTTTGAAGGAAATAGAGAAGAGATTCCTAGACTGGTTGCAAGTTCCTCTCAGCAGTAGAAGACCTCTCCTCATGTAATAGTCCAGCTGAGTCAGCTGAGGTTTAGGTACTTTCTCTTTGATTGTACTCTCTTTTGATTTAATAAAGCTTTATGATTACAGACAACTTCGTGTTATCAGCTGCATTTTGATTCTGTCTAAAGATCTTACTTAAAGATCTTCTTTTCTGTCCTATGTTGATCTTGATTTAGATTGAATCTGCTTATCAGTTGAGATCAGCTGAGTTGGTTTTGATATCATTAAAAAGGGGGAACTTGTTAGGATATCTGTGTTAGATGTTTTGATGATATAATAAACAAATCAGCTTGTAATAGGACCAGCAGAACATGTTAGTCAGCTGATGAGTAGTTAGGATTAGATAGGTTCGAGTAAGGGGGAATCTACCTTGCTGCCTAGAAGATCCAAAGCTATCATAGAAAAGAAGACCAGCTGAGACCTTGTGGACTTAGCTGATTTTAGAAGACAGAAGATTTAAGCAGCTGACACTGGAGTATCGAGAGCAGATCATCAGAGAAGTTAACATCAGCTGATAGTAGAAGAGCAGATTAGCTGATATCAGAAGATTAGCTGATCAGCTGAGAGCACATCGCAGACAAGACAAGGACCATGGATAAAATAAGTATTCAGACGAAGTCAACAAGACCAGCTGAGGTGCACACCAGCAGACTTGCACATCAGCTGAAGTCCAAGTATCAGCAGACTGGTACACCAGCTGATGAGACAGATCAGCTGAGGTCTTGTGCTCTGCCCAGATTCTTTGGAATCAGTTTTAAGGGTTGACTTGCGACTTAGAAGGAAGATTCCCAGAATAGAAGATCAATCAATCAAGGGGACAAACTTGATTGATTGAAGATCATGAATATTGACGGGAATCAAGATGGAGATTCAATCAATCACAATGATTGATTGAATACGAGATTATAGGATCTCAGATTTCTAGTCCATCCCAACGGCTAGTTATTTAACCCTATAAATTAGAGTAATAGTGATAATTTCAGTATCGGATTCACACGCATATTAAGCTAGCCGAAACTCTGTCAGATTTATCACTTGCACTCAAAAATACCATTCATACTTATTCTTTGTAAAAGCTTTGTAGAAGCTGTAAAAAGTCAATTGCATTTGTAGCATTGAGAAGTTTTAAGAGAGTAGTACTCTCAAACTGTGTAAGTGAGTAAGTAAGTGAGTTAGTGGAGAGCCCCTCAAGTCCAAGTTGGATTGAGGAGAGTGGATGTACGACAGTTGGTCCGAACCACTATAAATCCCTTGTGTCTCGTCGTATTTCTCTCTGCTCTTATTTGTGCACATCACCTAAAAGCTGATTTTCATTAAAAAACGTTTCCGCACTATTCACAGCGCACTACTCTCAAATTCAGACTACCTCAAGTAGTCTGCTGGTTTTCTGAATAAGCCGAATAAATTGAAAAAGGTTTTTGAATCCTTACAAGTCTATTCAACCCCCCCCTCTAGACTTGTTCAAAGGTATTCTTCCCTAAAACCTGCCTTTGGGACCAACAATTACTCTCAAGGGATAAAGGTGCATGTTGCAATGTTAGACTATATTTGTCGGATATGTAAGGAGTTAAGTTAAGATTTTATTGCTAGGTGTTAATTGTTACTTGCAAAAGTTAGGTGTATTATTTATGGACAAGAGCGATACTATAAGTATCTAGGATATTTTTATTTGGAGAGATGATATTTGATATTTATTTATTGGATATTTTGAGGTTAAATCTCTGAAATTATTTGAGGAATATTTAGTGTATCTTTGGGAATAATTGTGAAGATTTAAGTTGAGATTTAATTTATTTGGGGATTAATTCAATTACTAAGTTAAGGTATTAATATTGGGATTATTAGGTGTAACACCCAAAAACTAGCTGCATGTTTCCATCCCTTAACTTTCTTGCTTTAGGCGTGTCTTAGCTTCATTCCTAGGTTAGTCCTTTAAGTTTTATGCTTAGTACTTTATCCTTGTCTAGTATTATTTCTAAATCCTTTTAGTATTAGAGAACCTTTAGAAACTTAAGTTGTGATACTTTTTGGATTTAGAAGTAGTACCCTTAATTTCGAATCTTAGGATTTATTTTTATTAAGAGTTTTAGTCCTTTAAGAATATTATTTTCATTAAGGGTAAAGTAGTAATTGAGGATTTAATCTTTTGGGAATAAATTTAGAGAAGGAGCATTTTTAGGAGAGAGGAAATTCAAAGTTTGTTAGAAGGATGAGGGTATTTTTGGGAGATCAAGAGTTTGAGTTAGTTAGAGTCCTCATTATTTTATTAGGAGTGATACAATATTACCTTATGAGGAATTTCGAAATTTAGGCCTTAGGAATTAGATATTATGAAGTCTTGAGGTTGTTAGATTGATATTGGAGATATTAGAAAGATTACAAAGATATGACCAAGATTTCCTAAGAATGTTCCAAGTTATGTTATGCCATATATTCCACATCTTCATTAAATTCGGCCACATTGAATCTATTTCAACCAAGATATTATTTCTAAGAACTTAACCCAAGATTTGTTCATCCTACATCTACAAGTTCGGCCACTTTCATATTTTTATATCCAAGATATTATTTAAACCAAGACTTTAATTGTTTAAGTCCTATATTTTCGAAATTTCCCCTATTTCAAGTGAGAATATATTTTATTTCCAAGATATCTTCAAGATTTGATCATTAACCAAATATTTCTTTTTCATTCTTTATTATTTTCGTCCACCTCCTATTTCCAAGCATAATATTCATTCTTCATCATATATTCATCAAGATATTTCTTTAAGCCCCATATCTTTCCATCCTATAAATATAGGACCCTTATTGGCACCCAATTCTCACCTACACCCTTTATAATTTTCGAAATATTGAGAGAGCAAGTAAAAGATAATAACCGAGAGTTGTAGAGATTAGAGTTGTGAGATTTCAAATTCACTTGAAGAAGAGAAAGTTGGAGGATCAATTCAAGGACTAGAAAACTAAACGTACACACACACAAACCGTTTATTTTCAAAGAAGTCAAGGTGGGGATTCTAAGGTGAAAAGTGGTATTTTAGTTTGATTTTAAATGTTTTGTCGATGTGTTGATAAGTTTATGTGCTAACGTCTATGGATGCCCTTGTGGTGTCGAGAAATTCCACGGATGCTCTTCGGGAGTGTTAGTACCTTGTTTTAGATTTTGATGTGTGCAAAACAATTGGTTAAAACTATTATTTTTACTAACACTTTATCAAGGAAATTGGTGTTTGAAACATATAGTTGTGAAGAGAAGTCTACAGCTGTATATTTGATCACTATACAGTCAAGACATGATCCTACAGTTGTAAGGTTTCCCTATAGCCAGTTTTTCTTATTTTCAGAACTCTACAGCTGCAAGGTTGAAGACTCTACAGCTACAAGTATCCGTTTGAAGATGAAGTACAAGTCAGAAATTAATTAAAGATTAAGAAGACCCTTAAGGACTATTAGTATAGCCTTTGAGCACTCACTAAACTGAACTTAAGTGGAGTTTTTCTTTAATTCTGGTGGATAATGAAGATTAGTTACAAAAGAGGCCATAATTCCGAGAAAAGGACATAGTACATTCAGTACTATCCTGTGTGAAGGATGAGGACCACTTCACACATGCCAATAGAGAGAGAGGAGCCTTATCCAGTTTTCAAATTTGAAAATTCCAACGGATAAGTCACACCACTCAATCTATAAATAGAAGATGTCCTGAGAGGAAACAATAACAACAACCTCGAGCATACAAGCATTCAACCTAAGCAAGTCTACAGCCAGCATATCCTGAGAGAGTTTTTTATGTGTCTTATTCGTTGTGATTCATAGGATAGTTGGTTAGGATCTTTCTTAGTAAGAATCACATTCTTTTTGTTGTTGTTCCCTCACCTGACTTAATTTCTACTTAGTGTAGATATCTCTTTGTGAGGTTTTGTAAAACTCTTTGTGAGTTGATATTCTGAGTGAATAGAGTAGGTTATCTCTTTTTAGAATAGGAATCTGAGTGAACCTAGTTCTAAGGGGGAACTACTTGTATCGATCTTTGTGATCATTTCTTAGTGAATTTGGCACCTGTATGGTGTAATAGTGGATGTTGGTTGTCTCTTTATAGACACTAAACCACTATAATATCTGGTCTTTTTACTTCTTGTTCTTTATATTCTTGCTCCTGCATACTTATTTATCTTGTTACATTCATCATTGTTTTAAAATCTGAAGTGCATAAAACTCCTGTGTTTTTCACAGAAACTGACTCTACAGCTGTAGACTTTCATAAGTCACTCAACTGTTAAGTCTTGTTTACATTGTTTTTCATTGTTCACTCACTTTATTCCACTGCACATTGAAGTATTCTCAATACAATTTTAATTGTGAGAATTACTCTGATATTTTGTCTACAAGTGATTGTTTGATTTGCAAAGTTTTGAACTCTGCAGCTGCAGATTCTGTAGTCTACAACTGTAACTTTTGTGGTCTAGTTTTAAAAACTCTTGTAGACTTACTCTTTTAAACTTAAAAAAAGGGGCTATTGCAAGATTCTAGTATCCTTCCTTTATGAAAAGTTTGAAAAGTTTGAAAATTTGTTTTTGACCTCAAGGTCTATTCAACCCCCCCTTTAGACCTTGACCACTTAAAGGGACCAACAAGTGGTATCACAGCAGTTGGCTTGCCACTGTTTTGATCAGTACCTAGCTAGATCCTTTTGGTTTTTGAAAAACACACCTGCATACTTGCATGGCTCCCAAAATGGTGAAATCCAAGGTTCCAATGTTCTCTGCTGAGGATTATGATGAATGGAAAATTACAATGCAAGCACACTTGTCTGCAATCAATAATGAAATTTGGTCTATTATAGAGGATGGCCCCATACCCATCTTAAAGGTCAACACTGCAGTTGATCTGTCAGCTGGACTAGCTTAAATTATCCCCAAACTCAGAAGGGAATGGACTGAGAATGACAAGAGAAGGATGACAATATTGCAAAGAACACTATTTATCACTCACTTGATAAAATTGTGTTTAGCAAGATCAAAAACTGCAAAACTGCAAAGGATATATGGGAAAAGTTGGAAATAATTTGTGAAAGAACTGAACAAATCAAGGAAAACAAACTCATGATAGCAGTTCAAAAGTTTGAGAACTTCAAGATGTAATCTGCTGAGACTCTTGAAAAGTTTGAGTCAAGATTCATTGAGATCCTCAATGAGCTAGACTCACTTGGTAAAGAATATTCACAAAGAGAAATGAACATGAAGGTTCTTAGAGGCTTACCTAGTGAGTGGGACATGAAGGTCATTGCTATGAGAGAATCAAAGGATTTATCTAAGATATCCACCTTTGAACTCTTTTCAGACCTCAAAACTTATGCTTTTGACATAAGCAGGAGAAAAGAACCTGACAGCAGTAATGTTATAGCTCTAGTTACTGACAACCCTACAGCTTCAAGTTCTGATGATGAAGACTTGGTTCTTTTCATAAAGCAGCTAAAGAAGTTTGGCAAATGGACCAAGAAGAAGCAGTTCACTCCAAAGGAAGATGGCAAGGTTAAATCTACAGCACCTAACTCAACTTATTTATGCTACAACTGCAGAAAACCAGGACATTACATCAAAGACTGTCCTTACCCTAAAGCTGAGAAGTACACTGATGAAGAAAAGAGACTCAGGAAAGATAAAAAGAAAAAGTTTGACAAGAAGAGAATTAGAGCACTACTCTCTGAGTTTGATAAAAACCAGGAAAACTGTCCCTCTTCTTCTTAAAAGTCAACTGCTGACTTAGAGGATTCAGACTCTACAAACTCAGATGAAGAAGCCCTGATCTATCTTATGGCTAAAGATAAAGAGGTATGCTCATCATCATCACGTTATATTACAGAAAAGGATTCTTCCAGTGACATGCTAAGCGCAATCCAAAGACTCCAAGAAGAAAATGAAGATCTTAGAAGAGACAATCACATTGTAAGAGAACATGTGAAAGCATTGTTAGCTGGAGTAGAAGATGCTGAGAAACAACTGCAGATTCTACAAGAATTGAAGAAAGGTTACAGTTGTCTAACAGTGGACAATGAAGAACTTTTCAATGAACTAAGTTGTAGAGCTGTAGACTGTGTGGAATTAAGAGAAACAATCAGGAATCAAGAACTGATGATAGCTGAACTTGAAGAACACAATGCCTATTATCAGAAGAAGTTAAATTGTTTTGGAAAATCGTCCAAACAATTGAAGAAGATGTTGTCTGAGTAAAGGCACTCAAAGGATTTGACTGGAATAGGATATAATCCTTGTGTCTGGATGAAATATCTACAAGAATCAATTCCAAGGCCTTAGAGAAAGTTTGTCAAAGGAACAACCCCTGAAGAAACTGTAGACTCAACTTTACAGCCAGAAGATTTGAAATTCTTGAATTCATTCTAAGAATTGTCACCTAGAAGACAACAGAAGATCAAAGAGATAATGGATGACTCTGAAGATGATGTCTCAACCATGTTTCAAAACATAACCTTGAAACAAACTGCAGAGTCAATCCTACAGCCAGAAGTATCATAAACTAAATATGGAAAGAAGACTCAACTTTGATAGATTCTGGAATGGAAATATGTCAGATATGTCTCCCTCTTCAAGCACTCAAAGATGAGGATCAAGCAAGAACTGTAGAATTAACAACTCTACAGCTCCCAAAAAGGCTTGGATTGCAAAGAGTAACACTGAAGGAAATCCAAAGTATTGGATTCCTAAATAACTCATTTTATTTTGCAGGGACATGTTACAACCACCAAAAGAGAGATTTGGTACATAGACAGTGGTTGTGCAAGACATATGATTGGAGACAAGAGTTTACTACAAAATCTGAAAGATCATAAAGGTCCTAAAGTTGTTTTTGGAGATAATGCTAGTGGAACAACTAAAGGATCAAGATGTTTACTCAAAGGAAATGTTCAGATCAATGATGTGTATTTGGTAGATGGTTTAAAGCATAATTTGCTTAGTGTGAGTCAATTTTGTGACAAAGGCTACACTGTAGACTTTACACAAGATACTTGCATAGTCAAAGATGTTGAATCCCAAACAACTAAACTGAAAGGAACTAGAAAAGGGAATGTTTACATTGTAGAATGGAACTTTGCAGTAGAAATAACCTGCTTTTTAGCTAATAGTTCCAATGAAGTTAGTTGGCAATGGCACAAAAGGATGAATCACATAAACTTCAAAACCATGAATGAACTTGTGAATAACAAACTTGTAAGAGGTTTGCCAAACACCAAGTTCAGGAAGGAACACTTATGTGATGCTTGTGTCAAAGGAAAACAAATCAAGAAGTCTTTAAAGAACAAAATTCAATTAAGCACATCAAGAACACTTGAATTACTGCATATGGATCTTTTTGGACCCATAGAACCAGTAAGTATTAGTGGAAAGAAGTACACCTTGGTTGTGGTAGATGATTACTCAAGATTTTCTTGGACTGCATTTCTAAGAAAGAAGAGTGAAACTCTACAGCGGCTACCAAAATTGTTAAGAAGGATTCAGAATGAAAGAAATTTGAAGATTGTGAAGATCAGATCAGATAGAGGAACTGGATTTGCAAATCAAGTTATAAAAGAGTATTGCTCACTACATGGTATAATACATGAATACTCTACAGCTAGAACCCCACAGTAAAATGGAGTTGCTGAACGAAAGGATAGGACACTCAAGGAAGCTGCAAGAACAATGATTGTTGAAGCAAAGTTGCCTAAGAAATTTTGGGCAGAAGCCACAAGCACAGCATGCTATACTCAGAATAGATGCTTGATTGTTAAAGATCATAAGAAGACTCCATATGAGTTATGGAAAGGAAGGACTCCCAATATCTCTTATTTACACATTTTTAGATGCAAATGCTTCATACTGAATGATGGGAAAAAAATCTTAAGACTTTTGATTCAAAATCTGATGAAGGTATCTTTCTTGGTTATTCTAATGTTAGCAAAGCATTCAGAGTGTATAACAAAAAATTGATGATTGTAGAAGAATCACAACATGTTGTTTTTTATGAACAACATAACTCCCCTGAAGAAATCGCTGAAGACTCTAAGGAGGACAACTCTACAGTTACAAGTCAACAACACTATGTTGAGATCAAAACTCCTGTAGATTTGACCAACTAAGGCTTTGGCACTATAATTGTTGAGTTACTACCTTTAGAGAATGTAGAAGATCTAGTCCATGAGAATGTTCAAACAGAAGTAGAATCACCAACAAAAGAACTTGATAAGTCTGCAGTAGGTGAGTCTACAGCTGTAGAGAACAATGATCAAGGATTAGAACCTGTGTCAGATTTGATTTGGTTGAAAGATCACCCCCCCTGAACATGTAATTGGAAACCTATCAGATGCTGTGAAAACTAGAAAACAAATCCATAAGGCAATGTTTGCTACATTTCTTTCAATTTCAGAACCTACTGATATTCATGAAGCACTGCAAGATGTCAATTGGATTATTGCAATGAAAGAAGAATTGAATGGTTTTGAAAGAAATCAAGTATGGGAACTTATACCAAGACCTAGGAATCACAAAGTGATTGGTACTAGGTGGGTATTCAAGAACAAACTTGATGAAGATGGAATTGTAACCAGAAATAAAGCAAGGCTAGTTGCTCAAGGCTATTGTCAATCTGAAGGCATAGATTTTGATGAATCCTTTGCCCCAGTTGCAAGATTAGAAGCTATAAGAATTTTTCTAGCCTATGCTGCATATATAAACTTTACAGTCTATCAAATGGATGTAAAGAGTGCATTTCTTAATGGTTTACTTTCTGAAGAAGTGTATGTTGAACAACCCCCAGGATTTGAGGAATCTACAGCTGAAGACAAGTTTATAAGCTTAGAAAAGCCCTTTATAGACTTAAACAAGCACCAAGAGCATGGTATGATACGCTTTGTGATCATTTGATCAAAAATGGATTCAAAAAGGGAATGGTTGACAAAACCTTATTCAGATTACAAAATTGGAATGATATTTTGCTTGTCCAAATCTATGTTGATGACATAATCTTTGGCTCAACCAATGAGGAATTGTGTAGAAAATTCTCTAAGCTCATGACTGAGAAATTTGAAATGAGCATGATGGGAAATCTAAATTTCTTTTTGGGATTACAAGTTAAGCAAATGAATGATGGAATTTTCATCAATCAAGCTAAGTATACTCAAGAGCTAATAAAAAGATTTGGAATGGACAATTCTAGGACTACCAATATACCTATGACACCTTCTATGAATCTTGACAAACATGAGAATGGCAAAAGTGTTGATGTAACCAAATATAGGAGGTTAATTGGATCACTGCTATATCTTACAGCTAGCAGACCTGATATCATGTTTGCAGTTGGGGTATGTGCTAGATTCCAAGTGAATCCTAAGGAATCACACTTAAATGCTGTAAAGAAAATCATCAAATATGTCAAATCCACACAAAATTTAGGACTATGGTATCCTAAAGAAGGAGGAATTGAACTCATTGGGTACACTGACTCAGATTTTGCAGGATGCAAGATTGATAGGAAGAGTACCGGTGGGATTTACCAATTCCTAGGTAAAAGGTTGGTGGCATGGAATAGTAAAAAGCAAAATTCGATTGCCCTTTCTACAGCTGAAGCAGAATACATTGCTGCTGGAAGTTGTTGTGCTCAAATCTTTTGGATGCAATATCAATTACAAGACAATGGGATTGAATCAAGAGAAACAACTATATTTTGTGATAATACAAGTGCTATTGCAATTACACAGAATCCAGTGTTACACTCTAGATCAAAACACATAGATGTAAGGCATCATTTCATAAGAGACCATGTTGAAAGAAATGATGTGAAATTGACCAAGATTCATACTGATTTGAATCTTGCTGATATTTTCACTAAACCTTTATGTGAATCAAGATTTTCAATCTTGAGAGGCAATTTGGGAATGTTAGAATTGTAATAAGACTCTGTGAAACTCACTAAATTACAAAGACAAACCTAGAAAATTGAAAATTGCAGTAGAAAGGAAAACTGCAGCTGCAAAGTCACTCAACTGTAGAGTTGAACTCTACAGCTGTAGACTTAGTCCAGATCTACAGATTCCTTACCAACTGTATAGTTTCAAAATTCAAAAATTGTCAACTGCAAACTTAGTAAACTTACAGTACTTTGTACAATTCTGATACATAAATGGAGCACTATATAATTCAGAAACTTTTGTACTAAGTTACAAGAATTCTTGGATTTATTCAAACTTTTTGATTAATAAAATGTTTGAGCACGTGTAACATTTTAAATATAATTAATGTCTTTGTGAGTTAGATTTTTTGACAAATTTAATTATAAATTTGGTTCAGAATTCAAACACTCATATATTTTAGGTCAAAGACCGTTATACCCCTGTTCTTAATGACTGTTTAAGGAAAGGTATTTAAAGGATCCGTCATCCTTTTTAAATCTTGTTTTTACTTGTTCGAACCCTCACCTGAAACCTTAAACACTCCCTATTCCCTACTAAATGAAACTCAGAAATATGGCGATGAAAGTAATCTTCGGTGCATTTTTCAACTTCGATGAAATCTTGAAGAAACATCCTACTGATGCTATGGAAAATGTTGTGAAGAACATAGTGAATCAGGGTGTTCACTATTGTTTAACTCATATCCCTGGAGCTTACGACGACAAGATTGTTCACAAATTTTACCAGAATGCAGTTGCTGATGTTGAAAGGAAGATTTTGTCAGTTAAAATGCAAGGGAAGAATGTGAAAATCACAGCTGGTGATATTTGCAGAGCCCTACACTTGAATATTGGAGGTGATGCACATGACAACCTCAACTTTGCAGAAGAAGATGAAAGATACTGGAGGAGATTCACTGCAAAGAAGCCATTTCCAAAGAACTGGAAAAGAACCTTCAAGAAAACAGACCTAGCAGTTGAGTATATCTATCTCTATGAAGTTATTGATAAATGCATAATATGTAGAACTGGTGGTCATGATGTTGGCACCATTCTCATGTGGGATTTGATGATAGCATTTGTGAAGGAGGTTAAGATAGATATAGGAGAACTGATTCTGAGGAATATAAGTGTGGATGTGATGAAAGATGGAAGAAACAAAGGTTTTGGTTTGTTTCTGAACTACATTTTGAAGGAAGTAGGAGATTCTTTGTTTAATGGGCATGGAGGTAAGCCCATTATCACTCAAAGAATCATAGGAAGAGCTAACTTCAAGAGAGGAGCAGTGGATGCTCCAATGGCCCCTGAATCTAAGAGGAGAAAGAAGAAGAATGAGAAATTGGTTCTTACTATCATTAGTGAGCCTAAAGAACCAGAAAAACAAGAACATAAGAAGAAGAAGAAGAGTGTTAGGAGAAAGCTTATAGTGGATGAACCCACTAACTCAGAAGATGAGATTGATAGAGAGAAAAGACAGAAGAAATTTCATTCTAAGAAAGCCAAAGAAGTTGGAGCTGAAGATGTTGAAGCTATCAAGTCTACAGCTATAGACTTGCCAACAGCACAGTCTGAAGAACAAAGTGATGAAGAACAAGTTGTAGAAACTGAAGTTCTAGAACCTGAAACTGAACAACTCCCTGTTGTTCCAGTTGAGATAGTGGAATTTGAAGAAGAATGACAGAAATTTGAAGAATTGAGTTGGTAAGAGAGGAACTTGAGAAATTGGCAGCTGATGAAAGAAAGCTATTTGAATGGATAGTTGAATGGACTAATTACAATGATGTGGATGAATTGCTTAAGCCCAACTTTCTTGATGATTTTATTGCTGGAAAGAAAAGAAAGGATAAAGGAAAGAAAATTATCACTGAAGAACCTTCAAGAAAGAAGATTACAAAGTCTGCAGCAGCATCTTTGAATGTTGCTCTTATGACTGAGCAAGATCCTGAAGCTCAATATGAAGTTGATTATGATGTGGTAAGCGCTGAAAGTGATGATGAGATACCACAGAAGATTGGTGAAGGAAACACTCAAGTAGTTGAGACTGAACGCTTGACAATATTGGCTAAAGAAGCAATTCTAATGGTGTCTGCAGGTGCTAGTGCTGCAGATCCATTAAACATTGATGAGGCTAATCCTACTGAAGAGGATATAGAGAAAGAAAATGAGAATAGAAAAAATGATTCTCCATGCAAACAGCCTGAAGAAAAGCCAGACAATGATGATGATGATGCACCAATGGGTGGTGTACAAGCTAAAGTTCAAGATGTTGTTCAAGAAAAGAATGTTGAAATAGAGGTACAAGCACCTGAGATTAGTCAAATTGATGAGAGAGTGGTTGATGAGCTATCCAGTGAAATTGATAAAGATGTGTCTCAACCAATCACAAGCATATTCCATCAACCTCCACCTGCTTTGTATACTTTGGAGGAGATCTATAGGCATGGAACTCCACTACTTCAGAGCTTTTCAGCTCTTGAAAGAGAGAATGAGGTAAATATGGATGATTATATCACTGGATTTTCAATTGAAGCCCCTCTAACTCCTAGCAAGAGGAAGACCTCTACTGAAGACTCTACAGCTGTAGAGTTGGTGCCTTCCAAAGCCCAGAAGTTTGAGAAAGGAAAAGAGTTAGTGATCAGAGAAGGTGAATCAGAGGAAGAAGATAGTGATGCTAATCCACAAATGACACATGCTGATGTTGTCACACATTTGAATAATCTGAAGGAATCTTTCAAATCCATTGAGGCAGTGTTGGTCCCAAAGGCAGGTTTTGGGAAGAATACACTTGAACAAGTCTAGAAGGGGGGTTGAATAGACTTGTAAGGATTCAAAAACCTTTTTCAAATTTACTGATTTATTCAGAAAATCAGCAGACTACTTGAGGTAATCTGAATTTTGAAATTAGTGCGCTGTGTATAGTGCGGAAACGTTTTAAAGAAAATTTGATTATAAGTGATGTGCATAGATAAGAACAGAAAGAAATACGAAGAGACACAGGGGTTTATAGTGGTTCGGACCAACTGTCCTACATCCACTCTCCTCAATCCAACTTGGACTTGAGGGGCTCTCCACT
>JAPKLY010001033.1:0-18511 GCA_026898435.1 Prunella vulgaris
CACATCATTTCACGTATATTTAGTCTAATATGCATTAAGTGTACTGTATAATATAAATGTATTTTTTAATAATTACTTTTTTTTAAATATGTGTGTAGATGAAGAATATACATTGATGTGGGATAAGTGTCCATCCCACTGTTCATAGCCAAAAGAGAACGGAAGTAGTCTTCAATCTCATGTCCAACTCTGAGTAGAGCCAGAGGTGAATTGTTAACCAGAAAGTCAGGGAAAATGTCTAAGGACATCGAAGCTATTTAGATAACAACAACAAAAGGTTAAACTCTCATCTCTGGGAGAGTTGGTAAAACCAGAAGTCAGAACTGGATAAACGTTCTAATTCATGTGCAAATATATATTTATTCGACGAAACTTGGATAAGAAGTATCCGACTATCAATAATGCTGAAATAGAGATTCTCCCATATTAGTGCGTAATGAGCACTACCATGAAAAAGGACAAATAAGGAATCATTCTTGTACCAATGAATTGTTATTGGTGACACTTGGCATAAATGGTAACAAACCACCATATGGTCCCCTCAAGTGGTCCCCTATGACAGATGGGATTTGAGGATAAGAGATTACAATTGTGCCCTTAGAAGAAAGAGAAAATATATAAAAGATCATTCTTACTCATGAAGGGATACAATTTTTTTTACCATACCTTTTTTCTACAATATTCATATATATCAATGGTAGCTGAATTGGGCGTCGGAGGATCAACGCCGGGGTCCCTCCCGGCTTGATTTCTTGCAGATTCTCACCGGAAATCTCCAGAGTTGATCGCCGAAGCTGGAAAACTGTCCCAGAGAAGTTCCTGTCATCATCTCTGTTTGAAGAGGGATTATTTTTGGCTAACTACAGGTAAAGCATGATTCATCTTTGCTTAATAAATTCTTGTTGATGCATGTGACGTATTTGTACACATCAACTAGCACCGTCTGTGGGAACATTTGAGCTTTGGCGTGAGTGTTCCTTTCGAAATTGTTCTGAATAAAAGAATATGTAGAGTATCGCCACCATTGCTTACTGAAAATGAGGAATTTGATTTTACCATTCCTGGAAAAATTTCATGATAAGAAATATATGTATGATTTGAGTAGGAAATATGATGATTGAGGATTTTGAATAAATCTGTGAATGATTTCTGAAGTGTTTTTGCTCTATGTACGAAACTTTCTGGGAAAATATAATGTGGAAAGGTACTCCTTGAATATGAAGGCAGCTTTTTAGAAAGAAAATCTGGATATGGTGTCATAAAAGATAATGTCCTATGAATGATCTTGAAGATGAATGTATACATGTGTAGTTTATAAGAAGACGAACACTGTGATGTTTAGAGATGAATGTGAGATATGATCCTTAGATTGATAAATTGTTATTTTTATTGTGATATGATTTAAGAAAGTTAGAATGCATTTCTTGAGAAACACTAGCAGATTGATATATTTATTCAATGAAAGTTATTGTTCGAAGTTGTGTTTGGAAGAACACCATATTGTAAAGATGATGAACCGATTGTTTTTTATCCATAAAGGTAGAAATGACTGAGTCGCTCCTAAAGAATCTGGGAAAAGATTTTGACAAAGCTGCCAACACGTCGGCTAGTATGGATACTCCGGCAATGGTAGTATTGGATGAAGGAACTCCGGGTATGAACCCAGATCCGAATGATTCTTCGTTGGTTTCGATGACACCAGAACATCTGAAAAGTCTGATACAGTTAGCAGTGACTAGCGCCTTATCGGCCAAGCTCCGGAGATGGGGGCTCCACCGGGGACGCTGATACCTCCGGTGGAGATGCCTCCACCTGCTAGAAATGAAAATACGATCTGGACCTCAGAGTGAACCTATTGTCAGAACTCGAAGCATGCTAGAGAATAGGGCCTGGAATGTGCCCGGAGAAAATAGGGCCTGGAATGTGCCCGGAGAAAATAAGGCTTGGAATGTGCCCAGAAAAAATAGGGCCTGGAACGTGCCCAACACATCACCTCTTCCTCTGGGAGACGTCCCAGGGGAGGAAGATGTGAGAACCAGAATTAGCAGGACAGCTGCAGGTGGACCTGCCGCTAGAGATGAGAGAATGGTTACCAGAACTGGTACCAAAGGCTCACGATTAGTTGAGTATGAAAGTGGTGATTCAGAAGAAGAAGAAGCTGAGTCCACAGCAAAAGCCACTGCAAACAAAGAACTAGCTTCTTTGAAACGAGATATGGAAACGATTAAGAAACATTATGAGAAAACGGAAAAGAAATCGTTCCGCTCTGGGGGATCCCCATTCTCTGAAGAAATTCTGGCAGATCCGCTGCCAGGAAAGTTTAAAACTCTGAGCTACGAGTACGATGGGACTACTGATCCGCAGGATCATTTATTGAGATTTGAAAATAGAGCTTTGCTCCATAGATACTCTGATGGGGTAAAGTGTAGAGTATTCCTCACTAATTGCAGACCTGTGAAACAAAAGCTGAGGCAATTTGGGTATGAGAAGGATCAGATCATAAGAAAATAAGTGGAAAAGCTCCTAAGAGCAAAGCATATAGAGGAAGTGCAATTCCCAGAATGGCTGTCTAATGCTGTTATGGTGGCAAAAGGAGCTGGAGCATTGAGGATGTGCATAGACTTTCGAGATCTGAATAGGGCATGCCCTAAAGATCATTATCCTTTACCAAGGATTGACTAGCTTGTGGACTCAACGTCCGGATGTGAATTGCTATCAATGATGGACGCCTACCAAGGTTACCATCAGATCTGGATGAAAGGGAAGAT
This sequence comes from Prunella vulgaris, assembly GCA_026898435.1. Taxonomy (NCBI): domain Eukaryota; kingdom Viridiplantae; phylum Streptophyta; class Magnoliopsida; order Lamiales; family Lamiaceae; genus Prunella; species Prunella vulgaris. Next base: position 2,769 of record JAPKLY010001033.1, read on the forward strand.
GTACCTAGAGCCTGCTTTGTGGTGTCTTGCGGCACTTATGGATACGTGAAAATGTCTTTCGGATTAAACAATGCTGGTGCCACCTACCAAAGAATAGTAGATCTGGTATTCATGAAGCAAATTGGTCGTAACATGGAAGTATAAGTAGATGATATGCTTGTAAAAAGTTTCCAAGCAAAAGATCATGCTTCAGATCTAGAGGAAATATTTGGAGTAAACAGAGCTTATCAGGTGTTAATGGTATCTCCCAGAGGCATTGAGGTGAACCAGGCAAAGGTGAACGTAATCTCGATATGCAGTCACCTAGAAACTTGAAAGAAGCACAGAAGCTGAATGGGCGTATTGCAGCCCTTAGCCATTTCATCTCTCGTGCAGCGGAGAAGAGTTTGCCTTTCTTTAAGATATTGAGGAAAGGCTCAAAGTTTGAATGGAATGAAGAATGTCAAAGAGCTTTCGAAGATTTGAAAGATCATTTGAAAAGGTTGCCCTTACTCACCAAACCGGTGCCAAAGGAAACCTTGTATTTATACTTCTCAGTGGGAGAATATGCACTAAGTTCAGTTCTGATAAGGAAGGAAGAAGGAAAACAATTGCCCATATACTATATCAGCAAGATAATGCAAGGACCAGAAGTGAGATATTCTGAGATTGAGAAGTCTGCTCTGGCCGTGATGGTGACAGTCAGAAGACTCAGGCCATACTTTTTATCATACAAGGTAGTTGTGAGAACTAATATACCCATGAGGTCTATAATGGGTAGACCAGATCTGTCTTGCAGAATGGTCAAGTGGGCAGTAGAGCTGAGGGAGTATGATCTCGCGTTTGAACCCAGAACTGCGATTAAAGCGCAGGCCTTAGCGGATTTTATCCAAGAGACAACAAACAAAGATAAGCCTGAGATCTGGAAGGCGTTTGTGGATATATCGATGGATCTTCATGAACAGCTGGGTGTGGGGTAGGAATTGTGATAATTCCCCCCACCGGAGAGGAGTTGCAATTTGCAGTCAAGTTAAAGTTCAGAGCTTCCAACAATGAGGCTGAATATGAGGCATTCTTGAGAGGAATGCAGATGATGTGGGAGATGGGCGCACAGAGAGCCATCATATACTCAGATTCACAATTAGTTATCCAACAACTCTTGGGGGCGTACGAAAGAAAGAATGCCAAAATGATAGAATATGCAGAATTGGCTGAAAAAGTCAAGAAGAAGTTTGAAGAACTTAGGATCGAGCAAATTCCCAGAGAGGAAAATGGCATAACAGATTATTTGGCTAAACTGGTAAGCTCTGTAGAAGAAGGAATGCCGGGGAGATCAGTTTGTTCACGGCAGAAGAGAAAATTCATCTCCAAGAAGTAAATTCCATCTCTGATGGAAATGATTGGAGGATCCCAATCATCCAGTTTTTCAGAACTGGAGAGGGAACAGAAGCAGTTAAGAAGAGAGTCTGTATAAGGTATTGTATGATCGGAGACGATCTATACAGAAGAACGTTTTCCCAACCTCATTCGAGGTGTCTCTCAGAAAAAGAAGGGAACTATGTATTAAGAGAAATTCATGAAGGATGCTGTGGCAGCCATGTTGGATACAGAGAGTTGGCTAGGAAGGTCTTGAGATCCGGATACTATTGGCCAACTTTAACAAGGGATGCTCGATAGTTGGTCAAGAAGTGTGATAAATGCCAAAAGCATGGACCTATAATTAGAGATGTTAAACGGGCTGGCCCTAACCCTACAGGGCCAGCCCTACAGGGCTGCGGGCCTAAATGGTCCCGGGCCTTAGCGGTTCATCCTTAACGGGCCGCCATATGCTCGGACCTAACCCTAACCCTAACCCTAGCGGTCCGCGGGCTAAACGGGCCACTAACGGGCTCGGGGTAAAAAAAATTAAAATTTTAAAATTTAATATAAAATACAACTAATAATTTAATAACTAAAGTTCACGCGTCCATAAAGTTCACACATCCATAAGTTCATACATCCATAAAGCACACATTAATAACATAATCCAAAAAAAATTCATCCATCCATAAAATTCGTACTTAACAACTAAAATTTAAAAAACATAAATAGAATGTAATTCTAATTTCACCTACACACATTTATTATAATATGAAAAATTATACTCCCTAAATTACTAATTAATTGAACAAAATGCACAAAATGCTAAGTTAATTAATTGCATATATAATAGAATTTACAGTAACCTAAGCATCAATTATTACAAACAAAATAGAATTTACAGGTACGTAACGTATATAACTATATATTCAACTAACCCGAGCGATGCTTGTTGAAGCCGGCAACTGAGTGAGGGGCTGGGCGCGACGGGGCTGTGCGACGGGGCTGTGCGAGAGGGGCGGCGCAACGGGGCTGGGCGCGACGGCTGGGCCGGACGGCGACGCCTGAGGGAGGCTGCGACGCTGCGGAAATATGGAATGGAAAAATGGTAATGGTATGGAAGTATGGAACCCTAGGTCGTAACTAAGTTAACTGAGGACAGTGAGGAGTAATTGATTTCAGTAGATTACTTACTCAATTATGTTAGATAACTCTCCACTCTCTAGTCCAGTAGCCCAATTACATAATAATATATTGCCCAGGCCCAATTACATAATATATAATGTTGCACAGCCCCAGGCCCAATATAAATAATATATTAAAAATTAATTTAATTAAAAAAAAACTGGGCTACCGGGCCAGCCCGGAAAACCGGCGGGCTAGCCCATTTAGCCCGCGGGCTAACCGGTTAGGGCCAAAAAGGCTCGGTTTTATACGGGTCGCCATATGCTCTGCCCTAACCCTGTAATTTACAGGGCTAAACGGGCCGGCCCGCCAGCCCGCGGCCCGTTTAACATCTATACCTATAATACACACACTAGCTGAAGAGATGGGTTTGATGTTCTCTCCATGCCCATTCTATAAATGGGGCATTGATATTGTGGGAAAGTTTCCCACACCACCTGGAGGAAAAGCTTTCATGATTGTAGTTGTTGATTACTTCACAAAATGGGTAGAAGCGAAAGTAGTGAGAAAAATTGATGAGACAACCATCATAAAGTTCTTATGGAAGAATATATGTTGCAGATATGGGATACCACGAATCCTGATATCGGATAATGGAATCCAGTTTGTAGGAGCCTGAGTTCAGAATTGGTGTTCAGAGATGAATATTCAGCAGAGATTTGCAGCAGTGGCTCATCCTCAAGCCAATGGGCAAGTGGAAGTCACTAATTGCACCATAGTGAATGGAATCAAAACTCGTCTATCCAGAGCTGGAGGAGACTGGGTGGAAGAGATAGAGCCAGTGTTATGGGCATACAGAACCAGTGCCAGAACTGCCACTGGAGAATCACCTTTCAATTTGGTGTATGGAGCTCCAGTTGTGATTCCAGTTGAAGTAGGAATCAGAACACATCGCATATTGATGTATGATGAAGAGCAAAACACGAAGTTGATGAGATAGAACTTGGATTTGCTAGACGAAGAACGGGAGATGGCAAACCTAAGAATGGAAAAGTACAAAAGCAAAGTGAAGGCTGCACATGATAAGAAATTAAGAATGAGGAAATTGGGAAAAAGAGATCTGGTTCTGCGAAGAGCTGATGCTCTCAAACCAACTAGAAAATTGGACCCTAATTGGGAAGTCCCTTATTTGGTGACAAAAGTCTTAAAAGGAGGAGCATATGAATTGATAGATAAGAATGGCTATTAGTTACCGCGTCCATGGAACATTTCGAACCTGAAGAAATATTACGCATAGATGAGCATGAGCTCAGAGATTCTAGGCAGGTCTTTTTTATTGTTTTTAAATCAAAGATGTAAGAGGTGTTAGGACGAAATATGATTTTATGAATTCAATGAAGCCCTACCAGCGCTGAGGCATTTCTGTTCTGGTAGATGATTATGCAATATTGAGTACGGAGAAAACTCTTGATAAATTGAAATCTCCAGTTCTTAAATAAACTGGAATTAGTTCAATTAAGAACTGGAGGGAGTAGAATTGAAGAATTTTTTTGACGAATTTGAATTTTAAGTTTTTAAATAAACTTCCGGAGAAGTTCAATTAAGAACTGGAGGGAGTAGAATTGGAGAAATTTTTTGACAAATTTGAATTTTAAGTTCTTAAATAAACTTCCAGAGAAGTTCAATTAAGAACTGGAGGGAGTAGAATTGAAGAAATTTTTTGACGAATTTGAATTTTAAGTTCTTAAATAAACTTCCAGAGAAGTTCAATTAAGAACTGGAGGGAATAGAATTGGAGAAATTTTTTAACGAATTTAAAGTTCTTACATAAACTTCCAGAGAAGTTAAATTAAGAACTGGAAGGAGTGGGGTTGTAGGTAAATATGCTAATACCTTAGAAATTTTGTTACTAAAATGAAAAGAAGCAAGATAGTATGCAAAGTAAGAAAACGAAACACTGCATAGAAAAGTCGATTCAAAAATACAACAAAAGAAGTCCCGACGGACATTGTTCAGGAGACTAAAGCAAAAAGATTGTAGTCATAGGAATCATGCAGATAAAGTAATGAATGAAACATCTCATTCATTTAAATCGGTAACCAAACCAGCATTGGTACCTAAGTCTGTAGAAGCTTGAGCAGCAACAACGGAAGAAGGCACTCTGGAATCAGAATCATTGAAGAAAGACAGATCATAGAGCAAAGAGCCGGCAGGAGGCAAATCTGGGGAAGAGAGCACTTCTCCTAAAGTCGGAAAACAGCTTTCCTCATAGCAGGAAGGAACCACGGAGCATCTAGAGGGGCAGAAGCATCTCCTTGGAAATGAGGAGAAGGAGTGATATTATCCTTGGCTTTGGAAATATCAAGCTTCTCCGAAAAACCTTTCTCTTGAGCTTGTTGCACAGCACATTTGAAGCCATGTTTGATGAAGTGACTTATGTGAGAAGTCATGTCACTCAGGTACAGTGAACTAGAACAGTACGCTTGAAGGACCCCTTCAAGAAATTCCTGGAGAAAAGCTTGCCCAGAAGAAGTGTGGAGAAACTTTGAACGATATAGATTAATGCCATCAAGAACGCCTTGAGTATGACCTTGGGAGTGACTCTCTTTGAATAGTTGTTTCTCGGCTTTTTGTTGAAGTGCGAGAATCTTTTCAGCCTTACGAACTTGTTGCTTAAAGGATGAACTCTCTGACTCAAGAACACTGACACGAGCCTTTAAATCCTTGTTCTCCTGAGAAAGCTGGGATATTGCTTGTTCTTTAGAAGCCAATTCAGAAGCAGATGGAACATCACTTTCTAGACCCCCAATCTTCAACAGTTCAATGTGCAAATCCAGGAATTAGAAAAAATGAAAAGTAAAATAATGTAAGTAGCAGGAAAGGAAAAAGTGGTATGAGAGAAAGAAATGATAGGAATACCACGCAGAGATGTTCATACATGATGTTCTTTAACGCGGGAACAGAGAGCTTGGAATCAGAGGACTCTACTTTGGGATTGTTAAGAGTTTCCAAAAATTGAGTATTCTCTATCAGAGGAACCGTGGTGATATGATCAGGATCTTCTAAAGACATAGCAGAATTAGAACCAGTACGCTTAGAGAAACGAGTTCTCTTTAAGACGGATTTAGGCTGGAACTTAGAAGCAGCAGCCCTTTTACCTTTCTTCTTGGAAGGGTCATTAGCTACAACCGTAGCATCAGCAGAAGTGGGAGCAGGAACATCTTGGGGATTCACAGACGAAACCTCGGGAGCTTTAGAAGGAGAAGCTGACATAGTACCTTTAGTATTCTCAGCTTCGGGATCAGAAACATGGGTCTTGGATTCATGACCCTCATCATCAGATAACACTAGGGCATTTGCCCAAGACATTTCTGGAAATCAAATAGGCAAGAAATAATTAGCAGAAGTAAAATCTGTTCACAAATACATAATGAAGCATAATATAAACAAGAGAGAAATATACCAAGCTCGGAAGAAGAGAAAACAGCTGAACCAAGGAATCCAAAATGGGAGAGGACATAGGGCTCTTTTAGAAGATGAAACATTTTAAGTTGCCCCTTTTTCGAGATAAGCGCACTAAAACGAGGCATGACTTCCCTATTAATTGGGGAAATAACTTCTTCGAAAGAAAGTGAAAGGCCATATCCCCAAACGTGGAGTCACAACGAAATAACTATCTTTCCAGGTACCATCTACACTAAGGGGTTTACCCACGAAGTGAGCAAGACCGAGTTCGGGAACTGAAATAGTAAAATTCATCACGCCTTTTCAAGTCGTGACAGAAGTAGAAACTTTCGGGTGTTGGATCACCACCATTAGCTTTTAGAATAAAAAAGTAAGCAAGCATAAGACTAATTGACGAGGGATTGACTTGATTTACTGGAATGCAAAAAAGATTGCAAACAGATATGAAGAAATGAGCGATAGGAAAACGTAACCCAGTCGTTATTTGGGCTGCCCAGAAAGCTAATGAAGGAAACCGTAAATGATTAGGCCGTTCATCAAGGCCAGGCAAGTCTATCAAAAAGTCAGAAGAACAATCTAATAGGCCCCTAAGGCTGGAAAGATCCTCCTTATGAAAGTTTGTTTCCTTGGAAATGAGATTCCAGTTTTCCCTATTCCTCGCAGATACAATGTGAATAGGACGATTTGAGAGTGGCACAGTAGAGCTAGGGTTTGAAACCATAGACTTAGCCGGAAGACCTAGAACTATTGAGGGATCCCTAGAAACAGACAACTTGTGCTTGGGAGGCATTTTGATGGAATGAAAACGAGAATAATTGAAAAGGAATTTCACAAAACAGAAAGTAAAGAAAAACGATGAAAATACCTCGAAGATGAAGGAAGAAAGGAGTTGAGCACGAACACTGGGATATCCCTCCAGAAAAGCTTAACCCTAAGGAATCGTCTCCAGAAAACTTTGGAGAAGAAGCACCTGAGAAATTTAATGGAAATGGAGAGAGAGTAAGGACGAGAGGGTGAAATGAAAAAGAAAACGTCCCCTGGAAACTGTAAAAGGTAGACAAATGGACGGTTAGGACTTAATAAAGTCGCCACGTGGATGGCGGAGATAAAGGTACTTGAAAGGTCGCCTGCATGTACTTACGCCTTTTTTGTACTATTCCATTTAAAATCTTTAAAAAAATTTATTTGGAATAGGAGGGAGTAGTTGATGTGGGATAAGTGTCCATCCCACTATTCATAGCCAAAAGAGAAAGGAAGTAGTCTTCAATCTCGTGTCCAACTCTGAGCAGAGCCAGAGCTGGATTGTTAACCAGAAAGTCAGGGAAAATGTCTAAGGACATAGAAGCTATTTAGATAACAACAGCAAAACGTTAAACTCTCATCTCTGGGAGAGTTGGTAAAACCAGAAGTCAGAACTGGATAAACGTTCTAATTCATGTGCAAATCTATATTTATTCGACGAAACTTGGATAAGAAGTATCCGACTATCAATAATGCTGAAATAGAGATTCTCCCATATTAGTGCGTAATGAGCACTACCATGAAAAAAGACAAATAAGGAATCATTCCTGTACCAATGAATTGATATTGGTAACACTTGGCATAAATGGTAACAAACCACCATATGGTCCCCTCAAGTGGTCCCCTATGACAGATGTGATTTGACGATAAGAGATTACAATTGTGCCCTTAGAAGAAAGAGAAAATATATAAAAGATCATTCTTACTCATGAAGGGATACGATATTTTTTACCATACCTTTTTTCTACAATATTCATATATATCAACGGTAGCTGACTTGGGCGTCGAAGGATCAACACCGGGGTCCCTCCCGGCTTGATTTCTTGCAGATTCTCACCGGAAATCTCCAGAGTTGATCGCCGGAGCTGGAAAACTGTCCCAGAGAAGTTCCTGTCATCATCTCTGTTTAGAAGAGGGATTATTTTTTGCTAACTAGAGGTAAAGCATGATTCATCTTTACTTAATAAATTCTTGTTGATGCAAGTGACGTTTTTATACACATCAAACATGTATGTCAAATCATTTTGTAAAATTCTTGAAAAAACAGTTCAATTAAAGTGGGGATGGGCCTGAGATTCAGTCTATTTGAGACCTCAGGTTAGGATCCAAATATATGATAGTGGGCGAGTGCTCAAATGTATTTTAAAATGATACATGATTGAAAATAAAATGTATGGTACGTGAAGATATCATTTTACAGGCCCACAACAATTTTTTTTCCCTAAATTCTAATTATCAATTTTAGCACATAAATCGCTGAGCTACTTTTCATGCTAAAGTTCACCCGGTTTTTTACATGTGCATTACGTGTGATATTAAGAAGGCATTTCGGTCGAATCCTATAAATTAAGTGTGCACCCCCTTTTTTTTGTGCTAAGAATAATATTGGAGAATTAAACATGGCTCGATTATCCTATATAGATCACAAACTTTGGAAATCGAATTGGTTACATATATGCAAAGAATTTTTTTTTTTTTTTTGACAAATATATGCAAAGATCATATTACTCCTCGGTCCATAATAATTGGTCCTACTCTTTTGCACGTATATTAATATAATATATTGGAGGATATTATGTGATATTGTGAGGTCCGTTTAGAAATTTAAAAATTGTATATGAAAAGTATACAAACATATTTTGTATTTACAATTTTTAAATTTGTAAACGGACCTCACAGTGCCCCATAAAACTCTCCGACATGTTACATTAAATCACGTGCAAGAAAACAAGACCAATTATTGTGGACGGAGGGGGTAATTCTTAAGAAAATATACACATTGCATTGCTTGTAGTATTTGAATAAAAATCTTAATTTTAACTATTTTCACAATTTAATAAAACAACAACAATAATATCTTGAATCCTGGTCAAATCACATCAAATCATATATGTGAACGTACAAAATTGATATAGAGAAACTGCCGAGAATCGCTTTCTCTCCGCACGAACTCGCAAATGCATTTGTCGTCTTTTTGTACTAGGTTCGCCCTGCATAAGGGTGTCCATCCTCCCAAAATCACGAACCCCACACCATTCCACTGTTTGCACTCCGATGGGAATTCTCTTCCCTCGGGGTCGACTAGAGTAATCTCGTTGTCGAGGGCAAGGTTGTAATCATTGATTACATACGCGGGGATATATTATCATCGTCAACAACTTTATTGTGTTAGTGCTAGATATGTGGAAACGACGACACCAATAATAATGTTTTCACTTTAAGTCTATTTTAGAAGCAAAGCACTATAAACTTTTAATCATATACTATGTCAGATCATTTTAATTACCAAATATTTTATCATTTCGATTATAGAAAATTATTTCTGAAATTCAATGCAAGCACAAATTTTATTTTATCTAAATGTATTGAAGTTTAAGATTGATGTAGTTGGGATTTAAAGCTTACCAAGTTTGACCTTCGTTTTGGCATAATTTGTGTGACAAAGTAAGGGTTTATGGGTCTTTCTGCTAAACCTGCTTCAAAAATTTCCCTGCCATAGCATTTAGGGTACAAAGATCGTGCCGGTCTTCTTCGTTGGTTACCACCAAATTCATCTGCACAATAGTTTGTCATATTTAATTGTAATAAGACAATTAGATCTCCAATTTTAAAATAATATATATGTTCATCTTGAGTTTCATTAAATAATTAAAGATGTAATTTAATGGACATGATTTGTCATATATAATTTAAATTGCAAGATAAATCAAAAGATTATAAGACAGCTTATAAATTTTTATGTTATTTTTTTAAAAATCAAGTTTCAAAATATTATAAATTGTTCTTTACTATTCGAATCCAGTCAAAATTAATAATACACACCGTGTGTATTACACACATAATACTTTACCAAATATTATGTACAATTTGTAAATTTTTTTGTTATTTAATTTTAAAAAAATCATGTTTCAAGTATAATTTTCTTTTAACAAAATACTGTGCATGATATTGTGCAAACAAACAAAGAAAATTGACAAATAATGTCAGAAACATACCATTGTTAGAATTGTACACGACAAGTTGGCATTGCTTAAGGCTGGCTTCTTCATCCTCATTAACATGGTCTCTGGGGATGTGATTGTAGCTCTCACTTATAGTCCTCTCATCACTATATTCGCCTTGGTGATGAGTTTCCTCGTCGCTTAATATAATTTCTATGTACTTTTCGACACATTTCGACGTGGATGTTTCTATTATATTTTTTTCAATTGCACTTTTTCCGTACAATTTGACATTAAATTGATCATTCCCCAGGAATGCAAAAACTAAAAGATCTCTAGATGTCAATGAATTGTCATTGACAAATTTATTCCAACCATCATTGAAATACCACTGATTGCCATTTTTTGTCATCTTAACTGTCCATATCTTATTATTGCGATCTCTCAAAAATACTGTTTGTGGAAATGGTTTTGCCATACGTTGTGTAAATTCTATAGGGATCATCTGCGAATTGCACACATAAAAAAAAAACTAAGATTAAGAAAAAGCTTCAGTGTTTTGTTGCACTGTGCAATTATATTATTACTGAAAAGTTCATTTTTAAAAGGTAGATTTTCCTTAATAATAGTGTACTTTTCTGTAATAACAAATGTAAAAATGCATTTAGGTTGCACGGTGTATTTAATGCACAACTGACTTACTAAAAAAAAATACAAATTTATATCACTAATTCATATCTTCAATGCAATAATAAAGCAATATTTAACTTGACTATTCTACTTCAAATTGTTTATATAATGAATTGTACTGTTATATATTTAAAAAAAAAATAGATCAAATAAAATTAAGTTGCTCAATTTTTTTATTTCATAAAAAGTATATAAAAAAACATTCGATTAATATGTTAAACAGAAAATATCTTTGTTTATAATACAGAAATGATTTTTTAGAAAAGTTTGATAAAGTAGAGAAATAGGAGTTCGAAAACAGAATTAATACAAAATACACATAAAACCACATATTTATAAAGACAATTTCGTTCGAATACAAAATTTTATGTGACGATAGTCATAGAATAAGATTTACTATGAAACCGTGGCTTTAAATTAAGTAACAAATATTATAACAAAATAATTTAGAGTTCTGTCAGAAATATCAATAAACAGGATCAGTGATACCATATTATATATTGTTCAGGATATCAACAAATATTATTTTTTTATTATCTAAATAATATAAAAAATATAAAAATTATATTTAAATTTCAAAAATTTAAAGGTGAGTAATTATAATTAAGTTATAGTGTGTGTTTGGAATATCTAGCTACTATGTCTTAATTTCCAAAATTAAGAAGTATACCATAATTTAGTTGTTTAAGAGGTATGACTTTTATTCCATATATTTTCCTTTCTTATATCCTTTTTATTTTTTACAATTATACCACATCTCTCCTTAATATAAATATTTAACCAACAAAAAAAATTAGATAATGATTCAAAATTTGATATCATATTCATATAAAAACCTACTCCTGTTTAGAAAGAGTATACACACAAAATATATCAATTTTCATCAATTTAATACTCCCTCTGTCCATGAAAATTGGACTACTCTTGTTGTGCACGGTTATTAAGAAAAGTAGATGTTGATGTGTAAAAGTGAGTGTATTAGTATAAAAAAATATTTAATTATTAAAAAAATACTTGATGTGATGTGTAAAAGTGAGTATATGTGTATAAAAAATGAAAATAATGATTGTATGTTTTCCATTTTAGGTAAGTAGACCAATTGTGGACGGTTATTTAAGGCAACATGGACCATTTATCGTGGAAGGAGGGAGTATTTTTTTTCTTCTATTTTTTGTACTTTCATGTAACTAAAAGATAAGGGCATGTAAATTAATTAAAAAATGACTATATATAAATTTATTCAAAATATTTATACAAACATATAAATTTTTTAATGCACAAAAGCATAAAAAATGTGTCTGTGCAAATATATATTTTGAACCAAACCATTTTGTATTTTTGTTTTCAAATACAAATTGGCAGTCCACGATGTTTACTTGATAATACAAAGAGTTACATATTTTATTAGGAGGTGTTTGATTTCCTTAGGTCGTCCGAAATCACAATAACTCAAAACAAAAGGAATCAATTTTCTGTTACAAAGTTAAATAAATAAAAAGAGAATCATTTCCATTAATTAAAAAAGAGAGAGAGAGATCGAAACATTTAATCTTAAAACTAATTATCTCAACTGACAGATAAATTAAAAATATGGGCAATAAATATCTGCAACAACAAGGGCTTCAAATAATCAGGATCGACAAATAAACACAGTGAATATCCACAATTATAAGTACTTAAAAAAAATCAAGATCATCTGGACAGATCTGAATTACTTACAAGAACCCTATATTTGAAATTTAAAAAAATTAAAGTTCGAAAATTTTGAAATTATTAGTTGAAAAAAAAAAAAATTATTATTACCATGCCGGTGTTGTCCATTTCAGGTGTGTAGAACTTGAAGAATGATGGAGCCTCCATCCTTCCTATTAGCTGCTAATTGATTGGTTATAAGTATGGAGAAAAAATATAAATTGATTCTCAAAATTTTGTGGTTGAACTTGTGAAAATTACTGAACCTACGACATATATATATTTATTAATGAAAAACAATAAATGCACTTTTCCTATTAATTTTGTTTCTTTTCAATGCTTATCCCAAATTAAATAACATTAATTATAGAGGTAAAAACAATAAATTTAGCTTTCCTTTCTTACACTTTAATTTGAATTCTCTCATCTGCAATTGAAAAATCGTTATGGATAATACCTAATTAAATATATGTGGATATGTACATGTAAAAATGATTGCTTTCTCTATGCCAGAAAAACTACTTTTTATATATATTTTTTTCGATCCATCCCAAAAAAAAACTTCGAACATTTAAAAATAAAAAATTCTCCATGCAATATATCCACCTATTTACACCAAGTGTCGTTACATATGAGACTACACATTGCATTCAAACAATTCAAGCTCACATTTTTCTTTATACATAAAGATTTACAAAATTATTCCTAAAAAACTTCAATTATTATATATTTTTCTTTGTTTGTGGTTTCTTCCTCTTATGAAAGCTATTATGAGACGGATGTGTATTATATATTTTATTTCGCTTCTCACAATATCTTGGTGTTTAACACAAATAATCATAAGAATTTTTAGCAAAGCTAGGTAACCTCATGCAGAAGTTAAGAACATTTAATAATATACTATACAAGAAAGTTGAACGGTTGATGCTGCTCGATCAAGCTGTGAGTCAAAATATCGCTCTCTTGCCAATGCAGCTCAAGAAATAATTTGGTTATCACATTTTGCTAACGGAGCTGCATGCATTGCTCCCCCTCGTCCGCTATACGACAACAAAAACGCCCTATTTTGGAGTCAAAATCCAATTACATATAAAAGAGTGACGCAGCAAGAAAGCGATGCCATTATAAATCCGTTGATTCACTCGTTGAATACCGGATAATATGATCTATCCAGGTCATGAGTTTATTCTCTACACAGATCATGAGGCACTCAAGCACTTATCTACCCAGGATTCATTGTCGGCCCGACATGGTAAGTGGTCAGCCTTTCTCCAACAGTTTACATATATTGTGCGACATCATGCCGGGGCAGTTAACAAGCTACCTTAGGCTTAATGGCGGGAGGTAAGGGCATCAGAAATATCTTGCTGGAGGTGGCGGCACATGTCAACCCTACTAGTTCAGCAATAATATTCCATAAAAGCATCAAAAGAAATACTTTAGCGTATCATAAAATTGTTATATGATTGGTTTTTATAGATAGGTCAATGGCTCGACCTACCAAATTCTATCATACACGTATATTATACCATATATCAATCTCCACGTGGCACATGCTTATTATGTCATACTCCAATCTTCACGTAGTAATTTTGGCTCATGCTCATGTATCATTTGTACACGCTATTAATAGCATACACCAATATCCAAGCATTAGAGTATAAATAGCTTGCCCCCCGGAGGCATTTTGGATCATCACGCTGCTTTCTAGCACTTCCCCTTGCTGCTTCCTCTTTCTTGATTATGTCCCGTTTCAGGGGTGCTCTCTCCACCATTTGGTATTGTGGATCAGTAATGGCGTTTTCAAGAGCAACACTATTTTGTACGCAGTACATAAATATTTCAACCTCACTTATACGTCCATAGTAGCCCATAATCTCGATCAAATTTAAGAATTCATGAGGGCTTCCCTCAACTTTCGCCTTCTTTTTATGGGCTTCATCCAGAAAAAGTCCTCTGTTACAAGTCCCAAAGTATCAGATGTAACAGGTAAATAAAACAAAGAGCACCTGCACTACAAATCTGAACAAACGCTGACATCCCCTTATCATTGAAGTGAATCCAAGGAGACAATCATCGCCCCAGGCCCCGAGTTTCAGAAGGAGCTCCTTGACGTTTGGCAGCAACCCAAGGAAGTTGTAAAATATTGAGAAACACTTAATTACAGTCTAAAAAGAAAGATTTAAACAAATAGGAGAGGCCAAGTCTTACATTTGGATGATGTATGTACAGTGTAAGAGCTTTCAACTGACCAAAACAGCAAGATAGTAATAATCCTGCAGGATATCCCAAACCAACAGAGACCTCTTTCAGCACGGGGACATTAGTAATAGTTAAGTCGACGTATATAATGGAAAGAGGTAAGGTTGGTCGAGTTGGATATCTTGATCTAATCCCGGACAAAAGGCCAACGCAGCATTGAAACCACCCGTCCGTGTATTGATATGTGCTGCAGTTGTGGAGAGCTTTTTAGGAGCTTATAAGCATCCGCAAAGTATTTGGTAAAAATACTTATTTGTTTGAGTAAATTCATGATATATATATCTTAGAGAAAATATCATAAGCAGATGTCAAGTCCAATTTGGAGAAGACTGAGGAGGCCAAAAAAAATTTGGTTTGTTAGTAAGAAAACGCCCAAGAGGAGGTACCCAGAGAAATGTAGCTACAAGCTAACAAAATTTACTCATTAAATAATGCTAGATATTCTAATATTTCTATTTTCTACTCCAAATGAATTTATGATTACTTCACGTTTAAATTTTAAGTTTTAATTATAGACGCGTGTGTTGATATTATAAATGAATTTATTTAGTAAGTCTCCTGTGCATCGGGTGTACCGTGCAACTCAAATGTATTTTTAAAGAGTTGCACCGTGTATTACTAAAAAATTACATCCTTAAAAATAAACTTTTCATTAATAACATGTGTGACTTTTCAATAGTATTTTGTGTAATTTTTTTAAAATGCACTTGAATTGCACGGTGCACCTGTTGCATACAAGACTAAGATGAATATATTTAGTTAGTTACAAAGAATTGGTTGGTGCATATATGAATTTATCTATTTTCAATACATATGTACTAAATTTTCTGAATTTAAAAAATTTCTTTTTTAATTTACGAGATTATGTTTGCAGTAAAAAAGTTTAATGGCATAATTTTGTTATAATATATGTAAATATATTATTATATTGTGTGGATATAATATTAGATATATCCAGTGGGCTTTAGGCCCACAAGACTTAGGGTTAGGTATTATATATATATAGTATCGTTCCCTGTATTATGGACTCTACACTTTCACATTCATTGTAACGGCAGTTCATTATTAGTATAATCTCCTGGCTTGGTCGCCCCCAAAAGTAGTCACTCCGTGACGAACTGGGTCATCAATACTGTGTCTTTACTTTTGCTTTACGCTTTCCTCTCAAGATTACAACACGTTATCAGCACGAGTCTCTACGAGCAATAA